>CAXKVX010001289.1:0-100512 GCA_964058865.1 Eleocharis quinqueflora
AGTTTCTCAGTACGGATTAAGGTCCAACCTTTGAGCTTATATCTTTCTCTAAGGTTGGACCCAAGCCAACACTTGGTAGATAGTTATGCACATTTTAAACTAACTATTTGATTCACTTTTATTATTTTACCATACACTTAAAATATCCTGACTAAATGTGAACTAAGACCGAAATTAAGTCGTGAAAGAAACCCAAAAGAAACAGATATATATACTAAAATATACATATATTACGAAGATTTAAGTCAAGCACCCTAAAATAAAAGCCCAATTTGCATAACATAAATCAGAGCATCCCATCTTACAAACTTGAGGATTGCTAAGCGGGCGCGCCAGACGATGCATTTGTATCCGAGCAATTCTAACTTACAAACTTAAACGTGTTTAAGCGAACTTAAACACGTCTAAGCAGGCGCACCGGGCGATACAATTGCATCCGAGCAATCCCAACTTACAAACTTAGACTTAATTCTGAGATTACAGGACATAAACGCCCTGGACAACATGAGCAGCTATGAAAAGCACACACTCATTTGGTCAAAACGAATTCATGTGCCCTATCTCACCAAAATTATAAAAGATAAATAAATAAATAAACTCGGCCTCAGTTGCCATACGAACAATAAGGAACCGACTACACGTTTGAAAGAATATAATAAAAAGGAAACTCCCTAAACCAACAAGGGCCAAAGGAGAGCCCCAGACTTTCTTTGTACCAACCAGGGGCCTAAGGAGAAAGCCCTTCGAATATTAGAGATCTCGTAATACTGACTAATAGAAACTATACTAAATAAACGAAATAGCTCCAATACCTCACATATGACACACATACTCTAAAACTGAGACGGCAACCTTAATCACTCAAAAGAGAAACTTATAATAGCTAGTATATGACTATAATATGGAGATTGAAAACAAAACTCTCAAATGGCACTACGAGCCATCAAGTGATGAACTCGATTGGAGGACATCAGTTGGATATCTCTGAAGACATCCCGACGAGGGGACCCCACGAACGAAACTGCTTATCGTACGTAAATTGGTGGCTGCTAATTATTCTCTTGAGAAAAATGTTTTTTCTCTTTCTCTCCTTCTCTCATGTGTTGAGAAAAAGCTTCATTGAAATTCTGAATATTTTGAAGAAGGTTTGAAATTAGAATTAAGGTTCTATTTGTTGATTTCTTAATAGTCTTAAAGATACAAGTGTTTCTTTTAATCTTTCGGTGGATACCTAAGGAGGCTCAATATTTGAAGGGCTAAAGCACAACTACCGTCGAAAGAGAAAGAGAATAAGACGTTGTTAAGCAAGACAATCCTACTCGATTTGATTTAGAGATCAAATCTAAGGTATAAAGTTATTCTCTTGTTAATTAGACAAATTAATATTGTTTCTTGCACTTACAATAACTAGATCATTTGTTTTGAGTTGAATATTTTTTTTGTTTTATTCCTTACTTTCTAAGCATCAAAACCTTCAATTGTTTAGGTTCAAGGTGAACCAAGTGCTTCCATGGCCGAAGAAGGAAGACGAATGTTTTCTAAGAGACCTAGAAGAGGAAACAACTCTTCTCTACCAAGAGATTTGACAATCTCTTTAGGTATAACTTTTATCCACTCTTGTGCAAGAAAAAAATTGATCATTTTTTGTTTTTGGTGTTGCACAAGAAGTGTTCGATGAAATTCCATAGTGTAATATTATTTGTAATTGTTATATAAATAAGATCATTTGTGTATGAAGTTAAATAGAGGGGAAAAAATTAAGTTTCATCGTCTTGAACTTACACATGAAATTTCAACACTCTAAACCCTAAACCAACTCATGAGTGAATAAATTGAGAGTGCAATTATTTCAACACAAAAAATTTAATTTAATTGAATAATGAAAGCGATCAGTGAATAAATTGAGAGTGCAATTATTTCAATATTGATAAGTGAACTAATTGGACTAATTGCAAAGAAATCATTTCTAATTTTGGGCTAATAAGTACAAATAGACATTGAACGTTGTATTTAAATTATTTTGGACTAATGAACATTGAACATTGAAATGTGTTGTTAAACAAGCTTAAGAGAAAACTTAAAGAAAAATGAAAGATGAAATTACATTGAGAGAAGAGATGGAGAAATGGTGCAGCCAAGTTCTTAAGGAAGAAGAGACGGCGACAAAGACGATGAGTATTTTCTAGAAGGAGACGAAACAAAAATCCACTATAAAGTCTATAATGAACTGAAAAGACTTTATAAGTCTCTATATAAGCATTATTTAATTACTAACTTGTAACTTTACTCTTCAGGAAGATTGACATTTTAATTATTTTATTATTTATAACTTTTCAGAACGCTTAATGCTTAAAAAATATGAATATGCGATGATTTACTAACTTATATAAGCATGATTTTATATGATTTTATATACTTTATATAAACATGACGTAAGAAACGTTTAAAACGAAACGTAACGAATCATGTGCGTTTATGTTGCGTTTAAGCGCAACAAAAATCATTTGTGTCTTACGTTTCATATAACAAACACAACAATAATCTCTTGCGTTTAACGTTGTATCACGATGAAATAAAACGTAAAATGTTCAAAACGTAATTCGTTGACTGTCCTAAATTTGCATCCTTATATTTCGAAAAATAAATAGATGCAAACATATTCGGTCCTTTGGGATTTAGGCCCAAATTACATCCCCAAGCCCAACAACGAGCGCCGCATCTATTCCGCTATTCGCCATAAAGAACGAAGCAAACGCCTTCTCGCCTTCTTGATCTTGCTCGCGTGGTCGGAGAAGGGTTTAGCGCGTGTAGTTGTTTCCTTCCGCCACATTTTCTTGGCGAGTTTTCGTAAGCAGTTCCCTAGAAGATGATCATCCCCGTTAGATGCTTCACCTGTGGAAAGGTTCACATCTATCCATTCGGCCATCCCCCTTTCGAGGCGTTTTAGGGTTATATTAGGGTTTAGTTGCTAAGGAGTTCTTTCTTCGGTTTCACGAATATAAGCCAATTAGACTGGCCGTGGGGTTTCTTTCTATTAATTCGTGATGCTTGTGTACAGAGTTACCATCTTTTAGGGGGTTTAGGTGTCTGAACTCTGTCTAGGCGTCTGGTTATTGTTACTGGTCTCTGCAATTGGTTACTGTTTTGGCTCCCTTTTTATGGATACTCTACATTAGATTGAGGGCTTTGTATGTTGTAGGGATATTATTTGATAACAAGGACACATTTTCCATTATTTTCTCTTTCATCTTGAGTTGTAATGAGTATAGAATTAAATGTTGTGTTTATATATATATGGAAAAGGCAGATCCTGTATGTGATATCTCACTCTGCAGTGATCCTTTTCCATTGATAGATTGTTATTATGAACATCTGACCTGCCTGACCTGAATTTTATCCCTTCAAATTGTACAAAGATGTGATTGTGACTATGAGATTTATTCACCTGTGAATTTGTTGACTTTCCTATTTTTTTTTATATTATTACTTTTCTTCTATTTGATGTGAAAAGTATTTATTCCTTTTAATCTGTAGGTGATTGGAAACAAGTGGGACACTTATCTCGACCTTCTACAGGCTGATTATTCCGAGGGGTAAATCATCCTCCCTCCCTCCTCTCCTCTCTTTTTTTCCATCCCCCCCCCCCCCCCCCCCCCCCCTCTCTCTCTCTCTCTCCCTCTTACACACTGATGATTTTTATTAAGTATGTGGACACAAAATTAGACTTATTATTAGAACCATTGCCAGGTTATTGTTCATATAAACTAATGGAAAAAATGTTCTGGTGTTTTTCAAGTCGATTTACTTATTCTAAGAGCGATCCGTTGGCAAAGGTTTAGGTTGTCAATTCTATATTATTTTTCATATCAAGCCAAATTTACAAAACAGATAAGAAGTTTACATTCTGTTGGCCTTATACGTTAGTTGTACATCAATTTTCATGCAATTTAATTGTCATTTTGATATTCCATCAAATTGTTGTCAATATAGACCATTGCAATTTTCAAGTCATTTCGCAAACAATAAAAGGCACATCTCATTTTTCATGTGCATGGTAACAATATATTCTTGATTATATCCCAAATGATGAACTTTATACTTAAAAAGTAGTTTACGCGGTTGTCACATTTTGTCAAATTAACTGTTTTCATTAGATGCTAGTACTTATTTTAATCCTTGCCAGTGGTTAACATTCTCAAGATTCTTGTTAATGCTATTTATATTTCCTTTCTATTATTTGTCTGTCATTCTTTAGTATTACTTTGCCTCCTTTTTTTGGTTTCGTACTTTTTTATTATAATACCTATGTTTGGATCAGTGATGCTCTCGATGCACTGGGTTTGGTGCGCTACTGCTGCAGGCGCATGCTCATGACTCATGTTGACCTCATTGAGAAGTTACTTAACTATAACGGTAGGCTTCTTGGTTCATTTATTTTTTTCTACAGTTACGCTTCTCTAATGTTTTTCTAATATTTATCTTCAATTTTTTAACAGCACTTGAGAAGACTGACCCTACTGTGGGACAGTGACATGCGGGCAATAGCACACACCTTGTCATGCTTGAGGTTTTGGGGTTTGGAGTAGTTTATTTAGTATAATAATATGGATATGGATGTTTGTGGTTAGTGTCTTCTATGGGGTATGGCTTGCTATGTTTGTGTCTCAGTCTTCTTTGAGATGCTGCATTCCTGATTTGGTTGGGGCTCTGCCATAGGTGTTGTGAGATGGTGACTATTGTGTAAATTGTTTACCAGACCTGAATTTTGGATGTTGTGAGCAATGGTGTGTTTTCATTAATTTTTTTATTCACATGGATCATTAGATATTGGTGATTTTTTCTTTTATTTGGCCATGGTAAAGTAGAGCTGCATTACACAAATGTATGTAAACATATCAGGTGTGATCTGTTCAATAACAGATCAAACGCACAATTCTATGTCGACATGTCCAAATGTGTGATCGGCTTGGAAGCCACGTTTGGTTTATGTGATGTGTATCTTCAGAAAAGCTCTGCTTTAAATTTAATTTGGAAGTACTTTTCTACGTGCTCACTTTTGAATTGTTTGAGGGAGAGACGGAGAGTAGACTAACATTAATTGTTAAACAACCGAATAATCATACAGATCAAAATTGAGAATTTATACTATATATATATAAATCGCGGAAATCAAGTACCCAACAGCTTACTCACCAAAGAGGATTTTTTCCACCGTCACATATTTACAAAGGCAATTTCTGTTTGGAACATGTCCTAAAAATTGAAGAATTCTGATGTCTACCTGCATCCAACATGACATAAATACTTGACAGGTTCTTTGATTGCTTCCCAACCTTTGGTTGAGAACTTCCTCTTTCATTCAACTGAAAGCTCAAAAACAAAATCAGGAAAAAATTTGGTTGTTCCGGGAAAGAATTGATAACAGAACTATAACAAAACATGGCTCCTGGAACAACAAACAATTCTTCCCAACAAGTAGGCCTAGAGGAGGGCACAATCACGGCACTCATCTCTCTTCATAGTACACAAAATTTAGAAGCTAAATCATTGGAAGCTTGATGAACGACTCCACCTTCCTTTCAGGTACTCTTCCAAGGAAGTATTTGCAGTAATAAAGTCAGGATTATCAATGCTGCTGACAGAGGCCGAGTCGTCATCTAGGTCAAGAAAGGCGAGGTTAATGTATGATTGAATTTTGCCATCTTGTATCCCAATAATTTCATCATCTTCTGTTCCGCACTCTGTTGATACACCACTGATCTGTGACCGGGCCCACTTGAGCATGTCCTTATCTCCTTGTAGTAGCTTCAATACCTGAATAGACCAAGGGTGCATCACATGGTATCATCAATTCATCATTACTTTATATTCACTAATGAATTTCCAATAATATAAATTAAGCACATAAAGAACAAAGGCCGACAAATTCCACAGAACAATTATTCATAGCATCAGGTACTCACTGGTACACTTCTGTGCCGTTATCCATGTTGTAACATCATTTACTGACAAAAAAAGTTTACCATTGTTATGGATATAAGCCAATTAGACTGGCCGTGGGGTTGCTTTCTATTAATTCGTGATGCTTGTGTACAGAGTTACCATCTTTTAGGGGGTTTAGGTGTCTGAACTCTGTCTAGGCGTCTGGTTATTGTTACTGGTCTCTGCAATTGTACACTTCTGTGCCGTTATCCATGTTGTAACATCATTTACTGACAAAAAAAGTTTACCATTGTTATGTGCGGACGTGATTGTGGGGTTCGCCTGATGCAGAGAGAAGCAGCCAGAACAAGTCTCTCGATTTGGTCAGCATAAGATTCAGTCGGTAGAGAAGGATCCAGAAGCTGCCCAATTTTTCCTTCTTGCAGTGTCAAATGTGCCTACCAACGTAGTGAAAATTGGATTTATCTATAGGATGAAGTACATAATTTGATGATATTTTATGAAAAATACATCCAACTTACCCACATGGCAAGGCTCTCTTGGCCTTTTGGCAAACCAGTGCTAACAGGTTTTCTTCCAGAAATAAGCTCGAGAAGAACAACACCAAAAGCATACACATCGATTTTCTCATTAACCTTGCCATACATGAAATACTCTGGAGCCAAATATCTATTACAAAATTGAAGTAAAGTAAGTTCATGCCCACACTGGAAACATCGACAACAACAATAAACACAATAAAGCCTTCAGTCCCAAACGAGTTGGGTAAGCTAGAGATGAAACCCAATCTGAGTAATTTGTTCGATTGGGTTTCATCTACATAGGCTAGTTACCGTGCTAGGAAGTTAAGTTAAAAAAATAATTAGGAGTGAAAAAGGTGACTAACCCAAATGTCCCCAAAACATCATTGCATGTTGTGCGTGATGTCAAATCGGACGTCCACATTGCTAGCCCGAAATCAGACAACTAACCAAAACCAAAGATAAAATAAGATTCGGTAAATTATCTTTTTTTAGATAAAACATTCAGTACAATATCATAAGAAAAAAGATATAAAATTGTTCATAGAATTTGAGTTTACCTTTGGTTCAAAATCCATAGAGAGGAGAATATTTGAAGATTTAACATCCCTATGGATGACAGGCCGGTTATTGCCATGACCATGCAGATATTTCAATGCATTGGCAACACCTAGCGCAACCTTGTATCTCTCATTCCAACCAAATTTATCCTTCTTTTCTTTCCCGCCTAACAAGCAATCAGTACCACAAGTCATAAAAACATAACAATTTTACCAGAAAAGTCGAAATGTCAATAAAAGAGAGCTGCCAGTAAAATAGTTTTTTTCAATAAAGAATCTGATACGTGAATGAGAGGTTAGGAAAACCATTATGTTCTAGAAAGACACATGTATCAAGATACACATGTATGATAATTGAAGTATCAATTAAGAAGTCAGACTCACCATGAAGAATTTCTTCCAGACAACCTCTTGGCAAGTACTCGTAGACTAAAATCAGACTGTCATTTTCAAAACAGAAGCCCACCAATGATATGATGTTGTCATTTTTCAATTCGCCCAATATCTCAATTTCTGTAACAAATTCTTTCATATTCTCTTCAGAAAGTTTCAAAACTTTTACGGCCAACTCTAGACTGTCAAATGAATAGCCTCTATATACACAACTACTGCCTCCTTTTCCTATTATTCTCCCTGCCAAAAAAGAAATTTTCAATTATACCCTGCATTCTGAATGACAGTATTTTTTTTTGAAATAAGTGGAATATCCACCTCTTCATTTGGATTTAAAAACGAAGAATACAAACAAATGACATTATTTACATATCAAATAATGGTTTTTCTCCAAATTAGTTGATTAATTGGCAGCCAAAAAGAGAAATCCCAAACACATCAATTAAGAACAATCATGAAAACACATTTTTGTTTGCTCAACTGGTTTCATGCAGTAAGGGCTGGATATGACAACACTGGCCTTTACAAGTGACACCGGTGTGTTTCATTTCCAAGGTAGAACCATTTTTGTAGGTTTGTGTTTGTGTTAGAGAGAGAGAGAGAGCATACAAGGTGCGAAATTAGATGTAATTTGCTGAAGCTCGCTATAACTGAAGACCGTAAATATAGATTTGTACTTCTCTTTTAGTAATACCAACTCCTTTGACGATTTCTTTTCTTCAATTTTGTTCGATTCAGAATGGTAACCAGTACAAGTGGCCCGAAACATGCCCATTTTACCCTCAAAATTCAAATTATGGCGAGATGGAGACACGGCCGTGTATCTGCTAGGGAGACGCATAGCCCATTGAACAACTGACAGATTTGAGCTTTCCAATGCAGAACCTTTCCTCTCTAGTGTGGGTTTTTTTCTTAAGAAGGGCCAACCAGTCATAACGTCAGGTGAGACTCCAATTGGCGTAGGGTTCAAACCCGAAAAGGATGCACCTGGAGATAATGAATCATATATTTTGGGGGTATTAGGAGGTATAATGCTATGATCTCTCCATATGGTAGGAGAACTAGGTGATAAAGAAAATGCGCGCGCTGGTGCTGCCTTGGTTTTTGAACCGGTCGAATAGGAGCAACTCTTTTGGGGAGCTGCTTTGCCATCATAATAGGAGTCATTTGTATAATCGTCTGAAAACGTAGAAGGAAATAGGCAATTTAGGATTTAGTGAAGTTCTATTGGATTCATAACAGTCTTAACAATAGCCTAAAATCAATCAAATATTCTCAAGACGGAAACTAGTAATACGCAACTTTCATGAGCCTAACGATTCCTTTTCCAGTATACATAATAAAAATAAAAAAAGCAGATGATAGTTTAATCATCACAAGTAAGCTAAATGCAGACAAAAAGAAAGAAAAAGAGACAGAGAAGGTAAAAAATTATTGCTTTTCAATTCTGAATCTCCAGTGGTAAAACGTTTAGTAGTAAAGCATTTCAAAGGAGAAAACTAACTCTAATTGAAACTACTAGAAGATTACCTTTGGATTTGGTGTGTTTCACCGTTTCTCTCCTGAAAACAATTTTGCCATTGTTCACTGCAAGAACAGAGCAAGTAGCTGGCAATCTCTTTGCGCAATGCTTGGCCAAAGAAGCAGCTGGTGAACTGTCAGAATCAGATTTCACTGTTAGTAAAGCAATCATCATGTATAGCTTGAGAGTGTGAAAATCTGAATATGCTAGCAGGATGAGAAATCTCACTATACCCAACAAAATATATTAAATTTTACAGATTATGAAAGTGTTTGTGCACATATCTGAAAATACAAAACATTCAGAAATAAAATCACTCCTATTCTATTAATCCAAAAAAAAAAACTAATTTATAATGCAATTAAATTATAATCGCTCCATTTAATACAAATGATGTTAGATGAACCTCTCATTTCTCACTGATACTACTGTTGAATAAATAAGATAGAAGTAATTTAGGTATTACAAAAGGACAGGTAGGTGCTGTACTATAATGATTTAAAGAAGGATATCAAACATAAACTTTTTCGAACAGAATGCACGGTAGTTTGTTGCCTTATTAGAGGGAAACATTAAATAGTTCCATGAAAAGAAAATTTAAATTATTACTTACCCAAAAGTACTTTTGGTGACTCCTACAATTAAGTTTGTTGCACCATGTGAAATTGCTTCTAGTTCCAAAGCTTTACGCACTGAACGGCCTCGGCAAATTTTGAGCTTTAAATCAATCTATACAGATCAGAGAATCAAAAGGAGCTTGTTAAACAACATTGCTTTAATATTTATGACAAAAAACGTTGAGAAAAGAATTGGCAATTAATTGAGACTGTAAGATTATTGTACCTGCTTTAGGTTACAGAACCCATCGTAGACATGGAGTATAGAAAGCAATGATTCCTCCAATCTATTACTGGAGCTGGATGGATCTATAACAATCAACACACAAAAATAAGCAATTAGAAATATTTCAAAATTTTGGAATAAAAAAAAACTAGGTTCAATATTAATGGAGTCAACATCAATCAGCAAAGACCCAAAATGCATGTACAAGAAAGCTACTATAACTTCCCAATGAACAAATAAAAAAACACCCAAAGCAAACGAAAACATGGAAAATTCCTTCAAATTATTCGAATGCAGAAACCAATACTTCGTGTTACAGCATAAACCATTTTAATTGTGGACTCAGATGAGCAAATTTTACTAGAAGAAAGTGAAAACGGAACGGAAACTGGTATTGCAACCTCAAGTAATAAAGAGTTATATCCTTTGCTTCAAATGAACTTTAATTAGTTCTAAATAGATCCATAAGCACCAGAGTTTTGAAAGCAAACCAAAACAAGACTAAGCACTTGAGCAGTGGTACAGCGATGGAATAAATAACAATACCAGGTACGACATGGATGGCGTAAACACGATCGCCAGGGCACGCGACCTTTACAAGAGCCCAAGTAAGAAGCTCCTTGCTCTGCGCATCAAGGTTTATTCCCACCACGACCGTATTCCGACTGTTATTCCTCTCATGTGCACGCTCCTCTCGACTTATTCCTTCTTCATCTGAGGAAGAGGTGGTGGTGGTGGCGGCAACGGCGCTACACTTGTATTTATTCCTCCGCATTGGTTTTTGGCTATTCCCGCCTTCTTGCTTGCTGAGCTTCATTGAGTATTTCGGAATTGATCGTTTGTTTTGGTTTCTTGCTTCGGATCTTGGAGCGGAACTTTGAACAGAGGTTCACATGGAACTTTGGAAGCGATGAAATTTTATATGGTAAAGGTAGAGGTGGGTCACATGGATGGAGCCATAGAGGGAATAAGCATCTGCTATTCATTAAATTGTATAAAAGTAAAATTATTTATTGATCTAACGTATATATAAAATATATGCTGAAGTAGATAGCGTTTTGCATACGCTTGTATAATAATTATACAAATAATCTAAATTAATTTTTATTTTATTTTCAACAGCATTAATGTAATGCATGAACTTTATTATGTTTCTTAAAGTAGTTCAATATTTGCAATGTTGTAAGCAAGCATATCTGTTTCATATGATAAGAATGAAAAAAAAAAAAATTGAAACTTATAGTGTATCATTTTTATTGAAGATATATTAAACTAATAAAATTGCAACAGATCCATCATATTAATTATTAAATTAATGCAGTGGAGTTCAAAATTTGTCTACGTCATTTTAATAATAAAAATGTACATTAAAATAATTTAGAGGTCTTCATTGACCTACTAATTTCAGCAATTCAAGTAGATTGAATTTTCAAATTGAATAAAACGAATGTGGAGCACGAGCAATATAGTCATTCTATATAGAGATAGATTAGGGTGCTCTATAGAGCACCAAACCGCTCGTGCTCCACATCCGTTATCTCCAATTTGAAAATTTCAACGATCGATCCGAACCGATCAACATAATTTACATATTAAAATCTACTTGAAAATTGAATTATATATATATATATTTTTAAATTGTTTGTTATTTTTTTAAAGAGATAGAAAAATTGCTAATCAAATGGTTTCTAAACCAACAAAAGTTGTGATTTTCATACCTCTCAAAATAGTAAAAAAATTCAAAAAAATATATAATTCAATATCCAAGTAGTTTTAAATATGTAAATCATATTCAATGGTTCGGATCGATCGTTAGAATTTTCAAATTGGAGATACGATGTGGAGCATTAGAGAGAGTTAGACTATTATGGAAACATTTGCACTTCTGACGAAGTGTAAAAGTTACACATTTTATAATTTTTTGAGTTCAAAATTAAAATCTTAGTTTCTCAATAAATTCTTCATCTCAAAATCTCGTAGAAAACCAAATTTTATTATGAGCTTTCTAGTTATTTTTAAATATTTTTTAAAAACAACACTGAAAAGATCATGTTTTTTTAATGTTAAGTTGAATTGTTTTTTAAAAATATTTAAAAAATAGCTAGAAAGCTTCAAAAATCATGAAATTGGATATCCTACAAGAATTTGAGAAGAAGAATTTATTTAGCAACTTAAATTTAAATTTTGATATCAAAAAATTATAAATGTATAACTTTTGCACTTCGACCGAAGTGCAAAGTACACACTTTGTGATTTTGGACTGTTGTATATCTTGTTAAAATTATTTTTATTGCAAATGATTTAAAATCCAACGATCAAAATCATAAAATGCATGATTTGCAAAGAACAATAGCATTGCTAATAATAATGATGATGATGATGATGATTTACTGAATGTTTAATATTCATCCAATGAAAAATTTGCAAGAGTCTATAATATTGAAATTGCATGAAAAGTACGTCCAATTCACAAGGAAAGCGATATTTCTATTTTTGCAATTCTACATTAAAAAAAACAATTTGAGATAGTGTTCAAAGTCGCCAAAAATAAATAATTGTCATAGAAAAAATCCAGAAGAAATCTTTATGAACAATTATAAATTAATTTCGTTGAGGCTATTATACGTGATCATTAAATAATATAGTGGAGTTGGATAGTTTCTATTTCCTGGTCATTATGATCAGGGGCGGATTTATTCAGAGGCAAGTTCAGGTACGTGCCGGCTTTGAATACCTAGAGTGCCTGAGCTTGAAAGAAATTTTCTTCTTATTGTTTTCAATACACAGATCAAAGACCACAGAAGATCCACATGAATATTTTGAAAGATTAAATGCATCTTTTAATGATAAAATGGCTGAAAATACAACTTCCACCGGGAATCGAACCCAAGATAATTATTGTGGAATCCAAGCTCCTTAACCACTGAGCAACAGATTCTTTTGTGTCTTTGTTTATTATCTACTATATCGTAAATATTAAAAAGGTACCTGGGCTTGGTTGATCCTCTGGATCCGCCCCTGATTATGACCGAAACTTTTCAAATTGCATGAATTTGCAATTTGTTATTGTAGAAGACAGATATGACTTTGGCGTACTAGTAGGTTAATAAATGTCTGTTTTTAAAGGATTCGAATTGCTGATTGTATTTTGAGTTAAGTATACTCTGTTTGTTTCTGTTTGTTTCGATTCGACTGTACGAATCGATCGATCATCACAACGGTTGTAATTAATTCAGAGAGCATGTGATTTGATCGTTATATGAGTTTTAAATGATTCAAATAGAAACAAATAGAAAACAAAAAGCAATTATACAAGCAGCGGATTTTATTCCGTTTTTAAACGTATTAGAGAAATGAAGTGCTTTTAGTTGTGAGTCAGATTTCTTCCTTCTGCTTCTTCACTTATTTCTTTTCTATTCAATTTTAAGTAACAAACGATCAAGTTACAATGTTACATGAATAGAACTCGAATCTCGTGTCGTTTTTATTTGTGGTCGTTTTTGGATCCATATCATTGGCAAATGATGATTCATTGATGCCCACACAAAGCTCATGTTTAAATAAAGGCGAAAATTAGCTTGCTTCAGCATCTTCATTTTTGAAATTTTTGAAGTTTCTAATCTGATGTGGCAGTTTCTAAATGAGTTTCAAGAATGTAGATGAATTTCTTATTTAGAAATTTTGCTCTAGAGTTTCTTATTTAGCAAATTTGCCTTAGAGTTTATAAACTCTGACGTGACTTAATCATTGGTTAAAATTGATCGGTCTTTCACAACATTAGTAGTATTTGCTGACGTGGCAATTAAGAAAGTCTAACTTTTTAGTTTCAAGAATGGAAGATATAGAAATTAAATAATGATTAAATTTATAAAACTGATGTAGTAATAATTTAGAAATTCTAAAAAAATTAGGGATGGAGATGTTAGAAGTGGTATATTGTATTTTTGTACATACAGTTACGAGGGTTTTCGTTTTTTTCAAATCTAATTCAAATTTGATTTTTTTTTTTTTTTTTTTTTGTAATCACTGAATTTTGAACTCACGTTTCTGGATAATATTGATTTTAGCCACTAGAATAAGCACTAATTTTTAAAGAAGAATGTTGTAGTAATTAAGATAAAGTATTTAGAAAAAACTGACACTTATAAACGAAGCATGTGATTTGTACGTAGCTTCAGTCTTAAAACCTTATTCACAATTAATAATTAATGGGAAAATAATTTAATCTTTACTTTTGTTTAATAGCTATTTAATAATGGATATACATAACTTTAAGAAATTTTAGTGTCAACGAGTATCCGAAATCATTTAACAATTTAATCACGTGTTTTCAAAGCTAGTTTGTGACACATACACATTTTTAATTTATTTAAGTCGTTGTCAAGTCTATGTTGAAATTTAACCTTGGCCAATTGAAAAGAAAAATAAAGTTAGAATAATTCTAAAACGAATCCAATTTATCTTCTGTTGCATATTTATTTCAAGAGTTTGTAAACTATTGAAAGGACGATTCATCAAGAGTCGTGTGAAGAAGCAATTAAGGAAGCATTTAATTAATGACGACAACCATTGATGTATGGGATTAAAATATATCAATAATAATAAATTAATAACGATGATGACATAACAACATACATGCCACTTCAAAGAATCAAAATGAAATATGATCTCCTATATATTATATTATATTTTTACTTTTTTTTTATTTTGGCGTTTATCAACATGAATAGACATATTTAGAGATAATTGTTCAATAAATATCATGATTGTTACAAATAAATTTTAATTAGTTTTTTTTTTTATCACCAACGGCTTATTGAACAAAACTTGGTACTTTAAATTAACTTGATTTTTATTTAAAGTTCAGTATTAATTTTAACGATATGATATACATGTAGTATTTGACCATATAATATTTAATTTAGATTTTCGTTTCTTCTTATTTTTTGGATTTATCGTTATTTTTACCCAAACACGAAATTAAGTTAATTTTTTATATATTTTATTTGTTTACATAAAAATTAGTAATAACAAAAAATAAATATGAAAGTGATTGTGAATTTGAAGATATTTTCATATTTCATTGAAGAATGAAATTGTCAAATTAAAAGAATTTAATTTCTATGTGCGGGAAAAAATCTCGATGTCAATAGAAACATTTTATGCGAAATAATCATGTTCTATAAAAATTAACATGGAAAAAAAACACAAAATAAAGAACAAAATACTATACAACACTGTAACAACGACGAAAAAAATTGCAAATTTTTTTCTTCGATCATTTCAACGAAATACCTCGAAAAATTCTGTCGATTGAAGCTTGAGACCTCAAAAAAAACTTGTACACGATCATACGAAGAGGCTTCCTTGCAAGTTACAAATCAACGGAATCAGATCTGGTGCTGCGCGGAATGATGTAGCACAGTATCTGGACCGTCCGATTTTCATTGATTGCATTAAGATTCGTGCTAAAATATAAAGGCTCCCCTGATTTCCATTGCGAAATTGACGGTCGATCCGAACCGTCATCTGCTGTAGCGCGCTACTGAGCTACAACAGATTCGGGTTCAACTTGGAAAGTTATCAATGGCCATATCCACGTGGCATGCTATGATCGATGCTACTTAGTATGGGTATAGTGATTACTGATTCGAAGTTATATCAGTATCTTTCTGATAGAACTGATAACGCATCCATGCACAGATGCCATACCGGATGCCATACCGGGCCCATTATATAAGGCATGCAGTTAGGTTTCTCAGTGCATGGCTGCTCCGGTTTTGTAGCAATGCATCGGTATTGTTGCTTGCCAGTAATTAGTAGTTGCTACTGTACCAGAAATCCTGGTAAAGAATGAGTTACATTGCTGCAATATTTCAACAGGTCTTTTATTTGAGGCTAGGGCTCATTTAAATTAAGGAAAAAGCTACCGTACCTCCACCACTGTTCCAGTCAATGTACCAATAAAGGAGGCCCCTCAAAGTCAAAGCGCGAGGTTCGCGTGGGACTCACGCGTCAGTAATAGTAGGAGAAATGGGAAGCAGAACAGGGAGCATTGTATCAGCGTCCTTAAATTAAAAATACATTATATCTTTAAGTACGTTAAATAGTTAGATTTAAATATGGAAGACATAATATATATTGTTATTTAAGAATTAAGAATGAGGCTCTTCAACAATTTAAATATTTATGATGGGGAGATGAGAAAAAAATATTCTGCATTGAATGTATAGATTCAGAGTCAGATATGAGAAATATATTAATATATTACATTATAATACATACCTAATTTATGGCTTTCATTTTTTTTATAATTTTGTTACATCTGTGCATTAATTATATTTTAAATATTTATTTCGGAATTTGCACATGTACCTTTTCTTGACAAAGAGAGCCCCTCATTAGTTAAGCTAGTAGTTTAATTATGATTAGCATTAAAAATGACTTTTGTATCAATATTAACGGCTAATTATTTTGATTGTAAGTTAAATTATAGTGCACTTTAATGATCCGGATAGTGAAGCGCACGAGTCGGGGTTACAATTCATCCTGGAGAAGTTAAGATGTATCAGGATTTAAAGAAGTATTTTTGGTGGCCGAACATGAAACAAGAGGTAGTACAGTTTGTGGAAAAATGTCAAGTGTGTCAACAAGTTAAAGCGGATCGACGCAAGACAGCTGGACTTTTACAACCGATTGTGCGACCCAAGAGTAAGTTCGAAGCAATCACGATGGATTTTGTGAGCGGATTTCCTAGAATAGTGAGGCGATATGATACAATTTGGGTGATTGTGGATAGATTGACAAAGGTAGCTCATTTTATACCAACCCGAATAGATGCAACGGGAAAAGACTTAGCCGAAGCATTTATGAAGTTCCAATTCAAATACCACGGATGTTCTCGGACAATAATCTCTGATCGTGATACTCGTTTTACATCACACTTCTGGCAAAGTTTTCAAGAGTCGATGGGCACGAAATTGAACTTTAGTTCCGCACATCATCCACAATCTGACGGACAATCAGAAAGGACAATCCAAACCTTGGAGGATATGTTACGAGCTTGTGTTTTGAGTTTCAAGGGAAGTTGGATTGATTATTTGCATTTGACGGAATTTGCATACAACAATAGCTACCATTCGAGCATTGGAATTCCTCCGTTTGAAGCGCTATATGGGCAATCATGTCAGACACCATTGTGGTGGAAACAAGCTGGGACTTATGTACCAACTGGACCTGAAATGATGCAACAAACAGTTGAAAAGACTCGAATTGTGTTAAATCGACTCAAAGCGGCTCAAGAACGACAAAAGCGATATGCAGATGCACGACGGAGACCTTTGGAATTTCCAGAAGGTGAACATGTATGGCTCAAGGTATCCCCAATCCGAGGAGTACATCGTTTCGGTGTGACCGGAAAGCTAAGTCCTCGTTACATTGGACCTTTCCAGATTCTACGACGAGTGGGACCAGTAGCATATGAACTTGCATTGCCTCCATCATTGGATCGAGTACATCCAGTGTTTCATGTATCACAACTTCGACGTTATGTACGGGATCCTTCTCATCATCTAGATTTCTCTGAGTTACGATTGGATGATACACTCGAATATCAAGAAAAACCGATGCAAATTTTGGATTGGAAAGAACAACGACTTCGGAATCGAACCATTTCATTGGTGCTAGTACAGTGGGGTCATCATTCAAAGAACGAAGCGACTTGAGAGTTAGAATCGAAAATCCGAGAGCGATATCCCGAGCTATTCCATGACTCAGGTACTAGTTTCGTTCAAAGGATTGAACAGGGTTTTTAAGGAGGGGGAATGTTATAGTAAATAATTAAAGAAAACCTTAGTAAATAATTAAAGAAAGAAGTAGTAATAAATGTTGTAGTAGGACATTTAATGTTATATGGTGCCAAGGACCTTTATATAATTTGAAAAGTTACAAGGGTTAAATTGCAAAAGTTCAATTAATACATTTCTATTCCTTTCTCTAGACCATTCTTACCGCCATCTATTCTTTCTTATTTCCTTTCTCTTCTTTGTTCTTGCCGTGGGTTAACAACAAAAGGAGCATTTTTATGGTACTTGTGTTCACACTATAAATTTCTATTCCTTTCTTTCTTCTTGGTTCTTGCCGTGGGTGAAATCAAAGCCAAAACATTTCTATGAAACTTGTGTTCACACCATAACTTTCTTTCCTTTGTTCTTGCCGTGGGCCAACAAACAAACAAACCCAAAAACTTCATTTGTTTCTCCTTGCCGTGGGGTGAAGTCAAGGAAACCACTCTTTGCTACTTGTTGTGTTCACACCATCAAGGTGATGGAAGTTTTATGAATATTCTTCTCACTTCTTGCTTTGGTATTTTCTTCTCTTTTCCTTGCCGTGAGAATAGTAAACAAAAGGTGGAAGTAATTAAATGGTTGGTTTAACCAAATTAAATCAAGTATTCAAAATAAGTGAGTTGTATGTTTATTTAAGTGATAAATTAGAATTCATGTTGTATGCAACATAAGCATGCAACCTAATGATGCAAAATAAGTATGCAAAATAAATAAGTAAGTGTATGGTTTAGGGTTTATTGTAATTTAGGGTTCATGTGCACCAAAGAGACCATGTTTGATTAAAACCTTAGTATAAATTGTGTACAAGCATGTTGTAAGCATGTTGTACTTAAAAGAGGCCATGTTGTGAATTGTTTCAAAGGTATACTATATTGGGCTTAATTGAAAGGTTATGGTTTAATTGAAAGGTTATGTTAGTTAAGAACCAAATTAAAGATATACATGCCCTTTATGTGAATGTATGTCAATTGTTCAATTACCAATTAAGATCAATTAAAATCTATAGTTCAATCTTTAAAAAGAAGAAGAAAAATATTAGTGAAACTCAAAAATGTTATTATCTTGGTTTAGGTAGAGTTACGGGGGATCAGGAGAGATTGAGTACCGACGCTTAGCGATTCGATACGAAACGACTACTTGGCAGGTGCGTAGTTTTACTTTCGGAGTTACAAGAGGTTTGATACTGAAATGTGAATATGATATGTTGCATTTTGATATTCGATTAAATTGCATATTTTGGAAATTCATCATTCATGATTATATTGATTACTTGTATTGCATAATGGAGTATCATTTTGTCTGGTTACCGATATTGCTTGTTCTCCGTTATTGATCTTCTGGAATGATATGGAATGATATGGAATTTTGAAAAAGTAAGGTAATATACGAAGGACGAGGATCGCAACCTGACTTCGCAAAACAGGATCCTTATGCGCATATAGAAACTGTCCCCTATTGTGCCCAGTACCGGTTGGGAAAGGGGAATATATTACTTAATAGGACCTAACGCTGAGACGTTGGGTCAAAAATGAATTTGATATGTGATTGTTTGAAATTATGAGATGTCTCGAAATGATGTGAATGGATATGAGATCTGAACTGAATTACCAGACCTATATTATTATAGTTTGAATAGTAAGAACCACTTGATACCATGTATACTCGAGACATATTATGTTTCTTTCTCCTCTTATTGTTTGATAATCGTTTTCATTGATTATATTGCTATATTGTCATTATCTTTGCATGTTGTGGATAATATGTTTCAGGTACATGATTTCTTGTATATACGAAAGTAAAACTAAATATCGCACTGGGAAATCATATTTCTCACTACGTTGTTTGTACATTTTTGCAGGTATTGGGTTCGATATGTGAGACGAGCCAGTTATCGTGTAGGCCTTTTGACCATTTTTGTATGAATCATAATACTATATCAGTGTGTATATTTGGTGCATCGGGTTTTCATATCTGTTGTGTTGTTGATACTTGTGAAAATCCCGATTTCATGTTGTACCGTTTGTATATAAATACTTGTAATACCTTTGCTGTGGTATATGATCGTTTCTTGTTATATATTGTTATAGTATTGTACATCTGAAATGGTATTATGATTATGTGAATTGCAAATGTTATATTGGAAATGTTTGATTGTTAGCCTTACGAGTACATGTGATTATGTATTCGTGGCGGGGGATGTCATGCCCCAGGGTTCGGGGTGTGACAGTTATCGTGCACATTATTTGAGTATGCATGTTATTTTTTATAATGAAATAGTTATACATGTTATCGATTTTATTATGCATCTTTAGTTGAGTTACGTGCATATTATTTGAGTTATTATGCATGTGTATTTTTTGTAATGAAATAGTTATACATGTTATTTTTTGTACTGAAATAGTTATGGTATAGCATGCATAATAACTCAAATAATGTGCATGATAACTCAAATAAGGTGCATAATAAAATCGGTATCGATAGTTGATATCAAATGTGGTATCTACTGAACATTATCCTTAAATTAATATAGATATTAAGCAAATATTATACAAACACGCAACAATTATAATTTGAAATTAAAATTAAAATAGCATGATTAAGAAATAACTACATACAATTTTCATACTAAAATTTATTAATTATATAGTTAAATATTAATTCTAAAAAATAATCACTAGTTATATTATATTACTAGTCAAAATATATCAAGAAATTATAAAACATGATAAATGATACACATGAGCCTAAATTAAATTGATTTTTTTTTATATTTTTGGTATAATTTCATATTATACTTCAAAAGCCAAACAAAACTGATATACAGGCGAAATATTCGAATTTCAAAATTATATGAATCAGAATAATTAATTAATTCTTAATCAATCCAAATTTGTATTCATACTCATCAATTATTCGAATTTGTATACGTATCTTTCAATATCGAATTCGGATCCAAATCAAAGAGATATACCATATTTTTCATCCATGTTATTTGTTGTTAGCTAGAGAGTGATCGTTGGTGATGACTAATCACTTAAAAAAGACACAACACTTGCAATGATAGTTAACTATAATTATTTTTTCTATTCATGTTATTTTTTTTCACTATTCGCATTTATTACTTTGGATAAAACAAAATCAACTTGTTAATTTTAAATGCTAAAAAAAAATCATCATTCGAATTTTAAACCTACAAGTTCTAGCTCAAGAACATTACCTTTTGGTTTTGCTACTTTTATGTTCCCATGTTAAATCGACAAATCGTGACTTATTTCTCAATAAATCACTTTTTTCTCAAAATAATTAAGGATTTTACAAATGGTTCCACGTTACAATCTCACTTGTCAAAAATATTTGTTGATGTGTTGTGTCATATGAAGGATACTAATTACCAAATCAAAGCATCTTTCCAATAACATTCTCTGCAACTGCAAAACAAAATCAGGAGAGCAGTAAGCATGGTATATTAGTTCAGCGTAACGTAAAAGAAAGAAGAAAAAAATGAGAATAATAAATAGTTAAGGGCCAAACTGTAAAATAGTTAAGGCAAATACTTAGTTACTCCAAAAGATCGAGATTGATGAAAAATTATTTCTTGAAAAATACAACAAAAGTTAAGTGAATTATTTTTTCGCCAATCTCGATAAATTGAACGATTCAGATGAATCAGAGTATTCAGTGACAGACTTAAGATTCCTAGAGTTTACTATCCACTTGTTGGTATATACTTGGTTGATTAATGGTTGATTTGTATTATGAAGGCACGATTAATAAGTTTGAACACATAATTAATATATAATTGTATAACACATTATGTTCATAATTCGTATTGCTTGTATGTGTCTCATATAATTCATTAAATTATAAATCCAATAATACCTACTGGAGAATTTTGATTTGACGAACTTTGTATTTAAACTTAATGCTCTCTGATTAATCGTTTAAGGCTACATAAGTCGACTCTTGTTGAGGATTGTCTAGAGAATTCAAGCGACACAATGATTCTTTTCGAGCTAACACCAAATTACAACTTGTGGTTTACTTGCTTTAAAATAACATGTCGCTCGCTCTTGCTCTTGCTCACATGTTGTCATTGGCATGGGATCTTTCCATCAATTTAAATTCTTTCTAGATACGCAAATCCAATTAAAACTTGCATAAATCGCGACATTTTCACATTGATACTACTATGAATCGAACCGAATCAGTTTGCTTCACGACAACGGCGACCTCCACTCCACGACAAAAGAACACCAAAAAAAGGGTGCATAAAAGTTAAAACCTGTAGTGCTACGCACACTCGCCGACTTGTTCACGTGATATTAATAGAAGCAGATTCTCTGTAACGCAGCAGGAATTAACGGTTCAGATTTTTTGTACTATAAATTACGGACGATTCAGATTTGATTCAGAAATGTCTGATATTATAAAATTTAGCTTGCACGAATCTCAATGTAAATCAAAAGTTAAAATTTGCAGCGCAGCACGTATAATATTTTTGTTGCGCGGTAGAAGATCTCATTGTGCAATTAATGGTTATTTCCTATGTGCCGATTCGGCTTAATTCCATGCCTAACCCAACTAGACAGACAATTCCCTGTCCGTTTGAACTACTACATGTGAGTATGTGACTTGCTTTTGGTTGCTTTAATTACCTCCAATTAAAAAAGGTGTACCAAAAGAAACAAAACGAAACGGAGGAGATACCTTTGCAGAAAGAAAGAAAGAAAAATGCAGCGTAGAAGTTTCGTACTAGAATAAGCGGAGCAAGTGTCAGTTTAGGTTGATGTCATTTTTATCATCTAATTTGCTACCCTGAAATGTACATATTTGTCTAATTTAGACAATTATCAGAGAGTTACAGTAATTTTTAAGAATAGAGAATTCACGGTGTCAAATTTTACTGAACAAACGTTGACCTTTTTCAATATATATAAAGAAATGTATCAGCTGTCCCGTGTTTTGCTTTTGAAATGTTCCAAAACACATGCCTCCTATAGTCAACGCGTGATCAAAGCGTGAGACCCGCACGTCAGTGTCAGCGGAGGAGATGAGGAAACAGAACACGGGACACTGTATCAGCCTCTTATATATAATTTGCAGAGATGAAACATTCAAATAATAAACAAACAACTGACCTTTGTGACTTGGTAACGACATCATACATTTAGGCACATTTCCTATATTAAATTGGAAATTTCAATCGTAATTTGAGTCCAATTTTCTTCAAAAACTGATAACTAAAGCGCAAATTCAGTCTTTTTTTTCATAAAACACAACCGAACCTTGGGCAAAATAAAAGCGCTAGTTTTGTAAAAATCAATGCTCCAAAACCCACAATCATGCTATTTTAATGAAAAGAAAAAACATATTCTATTTAATTACCGCATGCACACATCCATTAGAATTTAGAGATAATTACGAGTTAACAACAATATATTAGACCGTATCGACCTCAATTTTCAAGCTCTGTTTGTAAGAAACTAATTTGATTTTTATAGTGAATTGTCTTTTAACTTCATGTGATATTCAAAGTTCTCAAATAATACAAATATTAGATTTCAAACGTGCAATTGTTTACGCAGGGAACAATATTTTTAACCATGGTTAACTGTCTTCTTAAATGACCTTCTACTTTTTTTTCTCATATTGTTTTCAAATGAAAATGTTATCATTCGCTAGAAAAAATGTATTAAATATTGGTCTATCAATGACGTGACATCACGTGTACAACAACAAAAACATATATTTTTTAAAGCAGATATCTATGTCTGCTTTCGTTTTTTCTCGAAAACATAAAAAATATTAGTTTTGTGAAGACAAAAATATCACTTTTGCAAACAAAAACTATGGCAAGAATTTTCATACTTAACTGAAGTATTCAGTTCATTCAACTTCACTAATTATATGTATTTTATCTTATAATAATATATAATAATTTTATTTTTTTCAATTTTCTAAATTCAATTTCATCAATCACCATTAGAATGAGTACGTATGTATACTCAGTTAGTGGAGCACACAAGTTTTTTCCCAAAAGCTATTAAGTTTATACAACTTAAATGTAGGACTATTTTTAATCAGCTGGCCTATTTTCTAAGCTAAAAAAATAATACAATTATATGTTAGATAAACTAAAAATTCAGATAAAAATTTGAGTGAAATTAAATTCCTCCAACTAATTGAAAACACCCACAAGAAAATTCTAAAAAAGAAACCATAACCAAAGACCATAAAATTAATCACAAGAACATAACCACTGAGCATGCTATATCATTGATTGTTTCTTGCAAAGCATTCAAAAGAACCGTATCAGCTTATTAGTGTCGACAATTTATTATTTAATTAATATTATTGTGCCCAATTTTTTATTTAACTTATATGATAGATACCATTTCCTACATTAACAACTTAGAAGGCGACCGAACTGATTGACCAACTATTTTAAAAATATATATATATGATAACTTGTGTCTGCCTAATTTGTTACATCCAACGTGGTGTCCATAATTTAAGTATGGAAGCTTATAAGTAGATATTATATTTGATATCAATTAATAATATCGATTTTATTATGCGCATTTAGTTGTGTTATCCTGCACATTATTTGAGTTATTATGCATGTTATTTTTTTACCGAAATAGTTATACATGTTATCGATTTTATTATGTACGTTTAGTGGAGTTATCGTGCACATTATTTGAATTATTATGCACGTTATTTTTTGTATTGAAATAGTTATACATGTTATTTTTTTGTACTGAAATAGTTATGGTATAACATGAATAATAACTCAAATAATGTGTAGGATAACTCAACTAAAGTTGCATAACAAAATTGATATCAAATCTGGTATCTACGAAACATTATCCTTTAAGTATTGTCATGATGAAATCGTTTTGCCAATCTAATTCTGGTAAAAAGCGTTTTGTTATAATTTTATTTCTTTTGTATCTATCAAATTATAGTTAGGATATAGTGGCAACTGGCAACCGATGATAAATTAGAAAAAAATGCGCCAACCTTTTTACCACGGATGGCAAATAAATTTAATTTTTATATTTATATATCTTGGTTAATAAAATTCGTCTCTAAATCAATTTATTTCGTTTTGGTTTCATTCGATACGAGTTATTCTTCTATCAAAAGTTTTTTCAACAAAAATGTATCAAACTTAATTACAGTCATTAGTTTTCATTAATAATAGTGCGATTCAAATTTGATTTTAAAATTAATCATAAATTATTTAGTAACTACACTATTTAAAACGTTATAAAAATACACAAAATAGGGGGAAATCCGTTTAGAAAAATGACTATTTTTTCAATGAATCAAAATTAACTTGACTTTATTATTATTATTGATGCAAAATCAATTTAATTGTACAATTATTAATGACAATCGACTATTACAATTAATTTGTATTAAATTTTTTTATCCATAATAAACTCACACTAAAAAAATACATTGCATCACGGCCGGTGCGCTGCCACTGTTATTCTGCTAATAACAACATAATAATGCTGAGTTAACACAAAACCAGGTTTTGTTGGCGACAGCATTTGGTCGCGCCAACGTATTGCATTGAACTGTAATGATGATAATATTTGTGCAGAAGCTTCTATTTTTTAGTGAATTATTTGTGAATTTGTTGAGGTTTGGTGGAACTAAGATCATGTGCACCATACATGTCGACAAATCGAAATGAGATCAGAGGTGTGCATGTGCAACAGTGCAAAGCTAATTAGCGCGCCAAACTATATATGCTTGGTCAACGAAAGCTGTTATTATGCCGCGCAGCAGTTACGGACGGTTTAGATTTTCTGTTACGAACGATCCAAATTCGATTCAGAAATATTTGATATTATAAAATTTGACTTGCACGAATTTCAATGCAAACAAAAAATTGAAATGCGCGTTAAAAGATCTCATTCCCTGATCAACTCCTAGGCTGAATGGCTGGATTCACTCGAATTAATGTACAGTACATGCTGTTTTATTATGCAATTAAAGTACTTAAAAAGTGAGTCTAATTTAAAAATATATAAATATATAAATGCAAATACATATTTAATATTTTTTTCTTGATATACTTCTAATTTAATGCAAATTAATTCTGGTATGAGTGTATTATAATTAGAGATGCAAGAAATATCCGAAGCTCATGTTTTTTAGAGTTTTTTTTATTTTTAAATATTTTAAAAACAGTTCAGATTTAACATTATAAAAGTCTCATTTATGAACTTTCTAAAAAATATCTAAAATAACAAGAAAGCTCTAAAAATCACGAAATTTGATTTCCTACAAAAATTTTATATGAATAATTTATTAAGCAACTTAAATAATTTATTGAGCAAAGTAAACATGCATAATCATATAATACGAAAAATAATGTACTCTGCATATTATCATATTCTTGTTCATAATAATAATAATATAAAGGGAAAATTTTGGGTGTGCCATTCAAAACTGACGAAATCTCACAATTGCCACCCAGAACTCAATTCTTCACTATTGCCACTCAAAATCTCAGAGGAGTTATATTTGCGCCACATTTCCTATTTTATAATATTCTGAAGGATTAAAAAAACAAATATTCATTATAGGACGGTAATACCCTTACACACACCCCTTCCTTCCTAACTCAATCGATCATATCCAAACTTCGAATCCATCGCTGGCACTTACCCATCGCTAGCCTGAACCTCCGTTGTTTCCCATCGATGGCACTTACCCTTACCCTACCTAACTCTCGCACCGCCTAAGCTCTGTTGTTCCAATAGAAGTGGAGAACCCTTCTCCGCCTGAACCCTAGAACACACTCTCGCACGATCCTCTTCTCCGCCTGAACCCTAGAACCAACAATAGCTCCCGTGCCTTAATGCATCAAGCATTCTCAGCAAGCACAATTCCGGCGATGTCGTCCAGTGACGTGCTCCTACCGATCGTGCCTTGTCCAAATTGCAAGATTGATTTATTAAGACTAAGAAGCAAATCAGATGATAATCCAGAGAGAATATTCTACAAATGTCCTAAAAATAGAAGAACGATAATTTCTACTTCTTTTATTTAATTTCTGTTTGGTGCAATAGTCCCGACGGCAAGTCTCATAAGGAAAAACAAATATACAAATTGAATTACCAAAAGATCAACCCAGGTGTTGCTGCCAACAAGGATTGAGAATCCCAAAAGCACCTGCCGAAGACAAAATAACCAATCAAATTAATCAATCATTGAGAAGAGTGAGTACAAGATGGGTGCCGGGACATGACAAACTATTTTCTTGTTCCAGGAATCAACTATCTAATAGGGTAAACAAGGGAAATCAGGGTATAAGAGGTTAATTGACAACCTTTCTATAGTTTTTAATGTACTAGCAAAATTAGGGGGTTATATCCAACCAATTCCTTACTACTCCTTTCATTTCTGTCATTTTTGTATTCTAAAGAATAGCCCCCAAAAACTAAACCAAAAAAGCTTTGAATTCATGAAAACTAACCCAAGGGAGGTATGCTGCTGTGAAAGTGAAGAGGCCTAAGAAGCTCATGTGTATATAAGGATTATGCTTGCTCCACACATAGACCTACAAAGCACAACTCACCAAACAGAAAATCAGAAAAAACAAACACGCATATTGGAAGCTAAAAGATTACATCAAAATAACCAACCAATGCAACCCACCATCATGAAGGTGAGAAAAATGCTCAGAAAGAGGATCTTAGCAAAAGTTTCTGTCAAGTAAGGAATGATGCCTCCAAGTAGCACAATTGCAGTTAGAATAGTGGCGCCAAATAATATTATTTTGACCATGCAGAAAACGTCGAAATGCAAATTTTTCTTATGGGAGGATGAGTATGAAGAATTTCTTGATGAGATTGGAGTTGTGGCACTGCAGAGGCGTTTCGAGCATGAGATAGGAGTTCGTAGTAGAGTTGAAGAAGCTCGGTTCGACGATGGGATGGAAGAATCAAAGAAGGGGAAAAAAGGATCTCGGCTTGAGCAATCATTGAATAAGATAGTAGTTCTTCTTCATATCTTGGTTGTATTGATATGTGTTTTAATTGTTGTATGCTTGTATAACTAGTTTTATTAGAATTTTGCTTCATGCATTATGTTATGTTATGCTTGCAACTGGATACTCACTTGTTATGCTTCACTATTTTGGTATGTTATGTTATGCTTTCACTTGCAACTGGATACTCAGTACAGCCATATACCCTATATTTTCACCCTATATTGACCAAGGAGCCTTGTAGTAGCCAGAATGAATCTAGTTAATTTTGTTAACTGACAGCAACATAAATATATCTAGTTATCAACATGACAGATTATTGTTTTGATTATCTTAGACTCTACTTGAGCTGAGACACTAGGGATGCCATGCCAGATTGCCAGAACATGGATATGCCGGTTTCTATCGAGGCATTGTATGTCACATCTTACACCTTTCAATGGAGATACAGTTGATGAAAAATGATTTAATTCAAATAAATGATACTCCTTTCGATGTAGTGCATCCTATATGCAGTGAAGATATTTTTTTTATTGTACCATCAAACTTGTTACTGAACAAAATGTAGATAAAAGGCTCTACCATTGTCATTAAAAAAAAGATTCTGCAAATCCCTGTAAACATCATTCTTACGCGGAAATATGCACCACTCGATGAAGACCCCTTTCAGACAGCATGCATAGCAGTCGAGAGCTTACATCATTCTTCAGCCGTGCGCTTTCAAGATGCTCTATACATGATGTCTCAACATCAGGGTTCTATTCAAGACATATTTGAGCAACAAGGCTCTTAAGCACATTTTTGTTCAAGTCCAGCAGTACTGACAAGGAAATCTATGATGACTACAATGGCTCCCTCCTCAGCCTCAGTATATTAGAATCTTTTCCTAAAAGCAGATTAAACCACTCATTCTACCAGCCATGTCTTCTTAAAGAAACTGAGCTCACAACAAGAAACTGAAACTAACTTCCTAGCATTCATACAAAATCAGACAACCAAACAGATAAATGAACTAATTTGCATAACATATACTTCATTGTTCTTGTGAATGATTTCGAATCAAAAACAGTTTGATCTGCTGCTTAATACAAAATAAGTTCCAAAATGCCTACTTCCAAATGCATCTTCAAACTTGTACCAGTCTTGAAGTGTGCAGCATCTTCAAACTTCCAAAATGCCTACTTCGAACTGCACAACAATCCAGTCATGTTAACAAGTTCAGCAATAAAACATAAAATGCATAATCATTGAATAACAGAAAACAGAAAATGCATAATCTGCAGATTGTGAGGCAGCAAATGCACAAAACATAAAATGAGTTAAGTTCTAGGGAAAATTTTGTACCACAAAACATAAAATGAGTTGTGAGGCAGGTTGTACCAGAAAACGCACTAATCCGCAGATTGTGAGGCAGATTGGCGTCTTTTCCTGCAAATGGATGAGTTGTTTGTAAGTTTAAATCACAGACATAATGAATGGTTTTGATAGTGATTACCTCTTTATAGCCCTATTTCTGTTAGGATTTGCATTATCTTCGGATTCTTTGCAAGTTCTTGCTTGGTGGCCAAATCTCTTGCATCTCTTGCATTGTTGCTTCCTTGTACCCAATTCTAAACAACCCGGGATACGTTCCTTTCTAGGCCTACCGGCTGGTCTTTTCGCCTTAGGTGGACAAACAGGAAACCCAGGATCAGCCGTGATCCACTTGGATTTGTCAGCTATGGGTCTTATCACACCCTCATATGCATTCCTAAATCGATCAACGGAGTAGTACTCGTGGACATAATCCTCCAAATGAACTCCTCTGATTGAGCAAATGAAGGCAATGGCATGACTACAAGGTTGCCCACTCAGTTGCCATTCTCCACACGTGCAATCTTGCTTGTCCAACTCAACTGCATGGGTCCAAGGATTGCCTTTCAAGTCGACTCCACTCACCTCTGCACAAGTATCACCTCCTCTGCATATACTTGGCCTTCCAATAGCTCTACTCTTTGAGTGTAGGCTCTTCATCACACCGGGCAGAATCTGACCATTTATTTTGAGCCCTACTTCCTTCGCCTGTCAAACATTTGCATAATCCGACGCCTGATTTGATTAACAAGTTCAGCAATATGCAACTCTTTCAAGTCTTTTATCCAAGAATTGAAACATTCTGAGATGTCGTTGGTAATGTAATCACACTTAGCCGTCTTGGAAAACGTACTCCTGCACCAAAGTGCCTTGTGACATGTCTCCAAATACCTGATTGCCTCAGGTGATTCTTTCTTAACCGCATCCAAATGGGTCTGACATTCCAATCTTGTGTATGCGTAAGTAGCCGGCTTCATGTTCTTATCATACACTTCACCATGAAACATCTTCTTGAAGTTCTCCATCAAATGGCGAAAGCACTCTCTATGCTCGGCATTAGGAAAAATAGAGGCAACAGCTTTTTCTAGTCCCTTGGATGCATCCGAGGAGATAGTCAACCCAGGTGGATTCCCAATTGCCCTATTTAAGTGAGTGCAGAACCACTTCCAATTTTCGTTCGTCTCCACATCGAAAATACCGTACGCCACAGGAAACAACCAATTATGACCATCAATGCCGCAAGCTGCTGCCAACTGTCCCCTGTACTTACCTGTCAAAATAAGATAAAAGTTGGCGATTCAGCAATTGAGAAAAAGGATGAACTACTTTTGGAAACATGTTTGCTACTTACCAGTCAAGTGAGTGGAATCGATACCCAAATATGGTCTGCAACCAACTAGAAATCCATCAATACACGGTTTGAGTGCCACAAACATCTTGCTAAACTGCATCATGTGACCATCCTTTTCATACTCTACCTCAACAATGCTACCTGGACATTTCGCTTCCAACTCTGCCTTAAAATTGTACACCAATCTAAAACTGTTCTCCCATGCACCTTGAACCTGATGAAGAGCAGCTTGAGTTCCTCTCCAAGCTTTACTATAACTCAATTTAACGTGAAAATCATCTTGTAGCTTGTTTTGCACTGCCTTTGCTCCGGCTGATGGATTTCTTCTTATCCAATCTCCCGCCCTCTCTGCTACCCAAGACTTGGTAGTCATTCGTCCTTCAACCATGCTAGTGGATGGACATGTATGCGTACATGGTAACACCGTCACCTACATGTTATATAATAAGATTAAAAAATTGAAATGTGAAATGCATATAATGGAGGTGAAGTGACACAAGCATATACCTTGAAAGTTTTGTCGTCATCTCGGAGTCTACAAGCTTGAATCCTCCAAAGACAAGCTGGATCTTTGCAACGTCCGATGAATCTCTTCTTGTCGGACTTGACTGTGATGTATTCAAACTCATTTATTATAGCAAATTGCCTTAATGATCTTCTGAAGGCATGAACGTCAGGAAATAATGCATTGATCTCAATACTCGGGTTTTCAGGATCGTATGATACGGTACGTTCACTCTCAGATACAATAGCAGGCTCTGATTCCGACTCTGCAGGTTCCAAGTCTGCAGAAGGTTCATTTGCACCAATCTCATTATCAGAAAGAAATTCTTGCTCGACGTCAACTTCCACAAACTGCTCGTATTGATCAAGAGTTAATAATGAAGGTGAAATATTGCATCCTTCGGAGCTTTTACCTCCACTATGACTACCATGAGCAATATTTGGCGATGGTTGAGTGCCACTGCACCTTGTACCAGAGCCATTAGTACTCACTACCTGCAATTGCCCAATAGGTACAATAGGTCTGAGAAACAATTCAGAGAAACAATAGGTACAATTCGGAGTTCAGAAACAATAGGTACCACTGCCATTTGTTCACGTTCAGAAACAATTCGGAGTCAAAAAAAAAGAAACAAAGAAGCCACTAAGAAGGTATTGAAGTAAAGTACCTTAGTCCAAGAAAGCTCTACTGTCGGAGTCAGAGAGGAGGATTAGTTCAGTTGAGCAGTTCGGAGTCATGAGATTCTTCAATTCACGAAACCACTATGACTCACATTACCGAGTTCGTACTGCTATTGGTGTTGATTCTTCAATTCACGAGAGGAGGAACCCTAGACTCGTCGAGCAGTGATTCTCCCGAGCGAGAGAGGAGGATTCCAAGTTTCGATCCGAGCGAGAGATGAGGATTCGATGATCGTAAGAACCCTAAATCTCTATTGAGTCCATTGCCATCGATTGAGTTAGGAAGGTGGCTGAGATTTTGTGTTTTTTTTTATCTCTGAAGTCTGATCGATTGAGTTAGGAAGGAAGGGGTGTGTGTAAGGGTATTACCGTCCTATAATGAATATTTGTTTTTTTTAATCCTTCAGAATATTATAAAATAGGATATGTGACGCAAATATAACTCCTCTGAGATTTTGAGTGGCAATAGTGAAAGAATTGAGTTCTGAGTGGCAATCGTGAGATTTCGTCAGTTTTGAATGGCACACTCAAAATTTTCCTAATATAAAACGTTCTATCATTCTTCGTAGTTCGTACCAAATGAATGAAAATCCGAAAGTTGGTTGTCTGTTTCTTCTAGACCTTTTATATTATAAAATAAAATAGTGTACGTAAACTTAAATTAATTGAACTAACCAGGTTTGGCTCTGTTGGTGGAAACTTCATATTGTCCCACTCACATATCAGATTCTGCTCAACTACACATAATTTAGAAAAGGCACGACTTTAGTTGTAAGGTACAAATACAACGGGATAACGGATAATCATGATATATACAAAATTGGGTAAGATTAGCTATACGCCTATACAAGGCCAGTCAATCATAGCTTTATTCAACTATCAAAATAATTTTTTTATTCATTATTTTTAGAATTACAACACATTCATAATAAATTAGAAAATAAACTTGATCCTCCTCTGACTTAAATCTATCAAGACGCGATGTTTAGACCTCTCCATAAAAATCTTGTACCTAGAACTCTGCCAAAATACTTCCTCAAATAACTTTCGTCCATTTTATTTTTATTTTTTGACTACGATGATAATTGCCCTCGAGAATAATTTCTCAAGCATATGTTCTAATAGTCTAATGATAACTAACTAAAATAATTTTCATAAGGTCATAGTTTCGAACTCCCGTGATCACAAAGGTGAAACTCATTAAAAGACATTTAGTAATAGATTATGGGGTCTTCATATACCCTTATATTAAAAAAAAAAAAAGAGAGAGCGACATTTTGAATGCAAAATTTATTTAAAAACTATTAAATAAAATGAAATTTTCTTTCATTTAGTTACTGTAAACAAAAATATAAATATATATTCAAAATAACATCTCATATTTAGTTCAATAATTTTATCAACTATAATTTATAAATTTGTTTTGGACTTCCTAATTGCCTTTTCTCTAGAGTAGATGTGGAGAGCCCGGAGGCATAGAGATAGACTAGACAATAAACCCAAAAATACTTTAATTGGGCCTATATTTGGAGTTCACTTAACTGGACTTGATCTTGGTTTCATAAAATAACGGCCTCAAATATCAGAAAAATTACAAAGATACGGAAACTAGCGTTGTCAAATGCACGAACGATCACGCAAATACATTATCGAATTTACGTTGTATTTTAAGAGCGTAAGGAATTTTCTCTTGCATCTTATGTTGTGTTTAATCAACGTAAGAATTTTTTTCTTGCGTTGAACGTTGTGTTTAGTTAACGTAAGAAACGTTCAAAACATGCAATTTTTTGAACATTTACAACTATTAACTGTGCACAACATAGTCAAAAAATTATTCAAAAGATCCTGAAAAATAGAAAAAATCCTGAAAACCTACAACAACATTAAAGCCACATCGACAACAAATCAAAATATAAGTACTTAAAATTAAAATTAACTGTTTTCATCACATTAAACATTAAATATTTTCCACCACAAACAAAATAAAAAACATGAGTTAGAAACCCTATACAAACTTATACAAGTCCTTCCTCATTTAAAACTTCAATCCCACTCTGAGAGCATCCTCCATTCAAACACATGCTCATCCTCATCCACATGTCGATCATCCAATTGGGAGTCCTACAGACTCCAATCTACTGAACCTGTAATAAATAAAGAATATTGTTACTATTATGTTTTCAAAAATTGTAATTTAAAATTAGATTTTTGAAATAATTAATATTGATTTTTGTATTTTAATTTCAGAAATCCTACTTATTTTCTTCTTGCCCTTGCCCTTTTTTTTTTTACTTTCTTTTTCTTTTTTTGCTGCTTTCTTCCTATTTCTTATGGCCTTGCCGAAGTCAAGCAATCCAGGCCTTTGGTCATGGACTGTAAGTCAGGTAAACGATATTGTACTTGTGAATACAGTTGAGAATGATATGGACAACCTGCCTAGCCTTCTCTAGGTCCATTTGTTTCAAAAAAAATTATATCACTAATGTATATAGTAATTTAAAACTTCCTAAATTTTGAACATTACTATAATTTATCCATCATTACTATATAAGAGTAACATTTCTAAAGTATTTCTAATATATTTTTAAACTACTAAGAGCATTTTTTCTGAAACTTTTAGAGTTTCTAATCTGATGTAGCAGTTTCTAAATGAGTTTTAGGGATGTAGATGAGTTTTTTTATTTAGCAATTTTGCTTTAGAATTTATAAACTATGACGTGGCTTAGTCATTAATTAAAATTGATCGATCTCATACAACACTGATAGTATTTGTTGATGTGGCAAATAAAAAACTAATTTTTTAGTTTCAAGGATGAATGGTTTAGAAACTAATGAAATATTAAGTTTCTAAAACTGACGTGGCAATTATTTAAAAACTCCAATAATTTCAGAAATGGAGATGCTCTAAAGTCCTAAATTCTAAACCCTAAACCAACTCATAAATGGTTATATCCTAAACCATAACACAAAAACCTAAATTTATGTGAATAATGAAAGTGTTGATTTAATAATTTGAGAGTGCAATCATTTCAATATTGACCAGTGAACTAGTTTTGGACTAATTGCAAAGCAACCATTTTCAATTTTGGATTAAAAAGTAGTAAAGAACATTGAACGTTGCGTTTAGTGTTTTGTGGGTACTAGGTACGTACAAACTTTGAGTTTCGCGCAAAGCAAGCTTAAGATAAAGCTTACAAGAAAGAAAATATGAAAATACCTTCTGAGACGAGATGGAGAAATGATGCACAATGTCCTCGACAAGAAGAGAGGGAGACGAAGAGTATTCTAGGAGGAGAAGAAAAGAAAATGCGCTATAATGAATTCTCAGTATAAGTCTATGACTATAAAGAAGTGAAAAGATACCTTACTCTTCGGGAAGATCGATATTTTAATTATTTTATTATTTACAACTTTACAGAACGCTTAACACTTAAGAAATGCGTAAGGATGACGATTTACTAACTTATATAAGCATGATTATATATATATATAATTTTATATACTTCAATCATAGCCTTCGGATTATAAAGACTGACACATGCATCCCCTAAGTTCTGTTTGATCATTTTTTATTTTACTATTTATTATATTGATTTTTATTTTATATTGGATTTCATTTCTAACATATTCCAATTTATTTGAAAACAAAAACTTGTTGTTGTTGTTGCATATAGACGTAAGAAACGGTTAAAACGAAATGTAACAAATTTCTTTCGTTTTCGTTGAGTTTATCTAAACGCAACAAAAATCACTTGCATCTTATGTTGCGTTTAACAAAAAAAATCTCTAAATGCTTTTAAGGTTGCGTCGACGAAACCAAACACAAAAGGCAATTGATTAGGGGTGTAAGTCTAACCCGACCGACTCGACCACCCAACCCGAAAAAATACGGATTTCGATTTTTATGGTCGGTTACGATTTTTATTTTGTCGAACCTGACATCTAATATGTAGATACGGATTGTAGAATAAAACATGAGTGAAACCCGATCCGACCTTTTATATTTAATTAGATAATTATGCTGTTAGTAATAAAGTTTTCTATTCGATTTTCGTCAGAAACTTACATTTATATTTTTTTATCAAACTTTTTAATTTTAATTTTTAGTACGAACTGACGCCAATGTGCTATTTAAATTATTTTCAATTGTTATTTTTACTTTTGTATCATTAAAAAATTGTGTGAAATATTAAAGTTTGTGAAACTCGCGAAACTCGCAAAATCCGACCACCTAAATAAAATACAAATTGGATGTTTTTTATTTTTAGTTGGTTAGTTACGGATTGAAAATACTACAACCCGAATGACATCTAACGAGTTGAAAATCTATACAAAATCCGACCAACTGACCCATTTACACGGAACGAGATCAGGTGACGTTGGCGCGCTGCACGCGAAGAGGATCGTCCGAATTTTTTCGTGAGATCTGACCCTCCTGATTGTCATTGGCGGTCGAGGCCGCGCGCGATAAAACAAAACAACAAATGCAGCAATTTCTCCGACAAATCTCTTTCGGTGTTTTACCCCTTTGAACTCTCTCTATGCTCGTCTCTCCATGGCTTCTTCAGCTACTACGACACTACTTCCCTCGCGCTCTCGTCTCTCCCTTAGTCCCAGTTGTACCTCTAAGCCCTCGACTTCTCTTCTCTTCTCGTCGCGTTTGAGGTACAGATGTTGCACTCCTCACTCGGTGATCGCCTCTTCTTCTTCATCATCTTCAACTGGTTCTTCTCCGCCTTCTTTGTATTCTTCCAGGCCATTGTTATCTTCTCTTAAGGCAATCCATTTTACTTTTGTTTTTCATTTTGTTTCCTTGTAAGATCTGGTAATTGCCGTTAATTGCCTTTCAGTCCATGTACCAAATTCAATTGTTGTCCTTCGGTAACACTCACTCAACAAGTACATCCAAAACTCACAACTCACTAACAGTCCGACACACGCACTTGTTTCTCACTCATACGCTTGAGATCTTCCAATTTTTCAGTCTGGTAGGTATGCTCTCACTGCCAATGGTACTTAGACATGGAATCCGACTTCTGATTAAGTGTATGAAACATTCGATCATGACGTTATTGTGTTTCTTCTAGGATTTAAAGTGGAAAGATGTTTGGAGCTTGAATAGCTGGGTGGTGCGTGATTACTACAGGCTTGTTAGTTCAGTCAATTCTCTCGAACCTGTGATTCAAAGGCTTTCTGATGAACAGGTTATATTCATTAAGCTTAACTAGAAGAATTATATGAACTTTGTTGTTGTCAAAACGTGTCATTTTGGACATTATGATTAAGGTGCTGTTACTGGATAAGTTCTGCAAATTCATACTGCATGTGTTTCATGTAAATCTAACTAGGCAATTTTTTTAAATATAAGTACCGGAAAACTCTTGCACTGAAGTTTCTGAATTTGTTCAGCAACATAATATATAATTGGATTTAAGTCATTTAGGTTAAAATGCACAACTGTTTATGTTTTAGCGAGTTATTCTTACACTTTTTTCATTATATAAACAGCTGAGAGAAAAGACAACTGAATTCAGGAGTAGATTGAGCCAAGGGGAGACTCTAGCTGATTTACAAGCTGGTCTGTTCAAACTATCAACACTAATGGTGTTTACAATTCGAACTGCTACTTACTGTATTTTTCATATGCATGTTACTTCAAATAACATTCCACATTTGCAACCTAGCAAAAGTAACAGTTATTTATTAAACTAGTGCCATGGAAAAGGTATTTCTGTCAATCAGATGATTGGCTCGTCATTTGGGCCTTTCTGATTTCATGAAATAAAGTCTTGCTTTCTTTCTTTCTTTATTCAGTTTTATTATTTTCCGGGAGTGAGTTAGGAAGGTTTCGATTTGGTTGACACTTCACTTTTCATCATATGGGTTGCATGTCACATTTAATCCAATGAAGTTGGTTGCTTGTTAAAACTACTACAAAATTTGTCCCTCTTTACCAGTATGGTTGCAATTTGTATCAGCTACTTTTGAACTATGTTGTTACTCATGGAATTAATGTTAGTATTCATTTTCTAATCTTTTTGCAAATCCTTTAAGAGGCATTTGCTGTTGTCCGAGAGGCGGCAAGAAGGAAGCTTGGAATGCGGCACTTTGATGTCCAGGTTTTCATTTTTCGTTGCATTTAAACCTGCTTTGTTCAGCATTTAGTATTTTATTTATGGTAATCAATTCAACTTTTAGATAATTGGGGGAGCAGTGCTTCATGATGGTTGCATAGCCGAGATGAAAACAGGGGAAGGCAAAACCTTGGTCTCAACTCTAGCTGCATATCTTAATGCTCTTACAGGAAACGGAGTTCATGGTATGTACTGCCAAATTTTAATTTGTTTTTAGTTTATCTTGTAACCTTTTCTTAGGCAGAAAATAACAATCATGCTTCTTCTGTAAGTGGTGACTGTTAATGATTACTTGGCTCAACGTGATGCTGAATGGATGGGGCGCGTTCATAGGTTCCTCGGTCTATCTGTTGGTCTCATACAAGTACTTCTCGTTCTATAATAAAATTACAAAACACATCCATGCTACAGCTTCGATCATGTAACAAATTCTCTTGAACTTGCAGGCGGGCATGCCATCAGATGAAAAAAGAAGGAACTATAACTGTGACATTACTTATACTAATAATTCGGTAATATTGCTAGCTTGGTTATCTTCCTTCTTTCTTTGGTTGCGATGAGGCACCACATTAGTTGGAAAACTTTTTGATACTCCAAATGACCTTGCTTGAACTTACAATTATTAGGAACTAGGCTTTGACTATCTTCGTGACAATCTCTCTAGCAGTAAAGATGAACTAGTCATGAGATGGTACTTCTTATTTTTTTTTCCTTTTACTCGGTTCTCTTTGTTTATAATGAGCGAGGTGGTTGCTGAATCTATTTGTCAGGCCCAGACCGTTTCGTTTTGCAATTGTTGATGAGGTAGACTCTGTACTTATTGACGAAGGAAGGAATCCGCTGTTGATAAGCCGTGATGTACTTCTTTTTTCTTTCTAGTCCTCTTTTAGTTCTTTTATTTTAAAATTAATTCACAATTTAACCTTCTCAAGTTATGAGGTATTCTCAATTTTCTAATTCGCCTTTTCTATATATTATCTTTTTTAACTAGGATAGAAAAGATGCCGTCAGATATCCTGTTGCTGCTAAAGTTGCTGAACTTCTTTTTAATGGAGTGGTAAGTGTAACAGTTACCTTTTGCAGTCCAACTCCCCACACACCATTCCTTCCTCCAAATATATGTATACGCACAAACAGACACACACACAGAATAGAAAGATAATGACAGAGAAAAGAATTGGTACCAAATGATACATGTTCAGTTTTCTTGTACCAATTGGTACTGGAGCCTAAACACTATGGTACTTATAACAAACTAATGCAGTAATATTTTTATTTCATTACGGACTAAATGTTTGCCTCCTGCTGTTGTTTCTGAAACACACTTTTTGGTCACACCATCACAGCATTACAACATTGATCTAAAGAAGCAGTCAGTAGATCTGACTGAGGATGGAGTTGCTTTGGCTGAGATGATTCTGGGGATAAACGATTTGTGGGATGAGAATGATCCTTGGGCGAGGTGTCTATTGCAATTGCGATCTTTCATCTCTCGTTTTTAGATTTTCTTGCCCCTATTTTTATTGCTATTGTTTGTATTTCTTTTCTGGGACGATATAGGTTCGTCACAAATGCGATAAAAGCGCAGGAGTTCTACCGACGTGATGTTCAGTACATTGTTAGAGATGGCATGGCACTTATCATTAACGAGGCATGTAATATCCTAGAATTTGATGTATTAAATATCTTCCTTTTTATTACTTGAATATGCGACGGTCAAGGAAAGAAAGCTTTACAATGACCAAGAATTGATTTCAGTTCTCAAATCGTGGACCCTTGGTTGTATTTTGTTTATGTTCTTATTTAGTTCTTCACAAAAAGGAACAAAGTTGAATGTTCTTTTACTTTCTTTATAGCAAACCGTTATCTTTTTATTCAGCTTACAGGGCGAGTCGAAGAGAAAAGAAGATGGTCTGATGGCATTCATCAAGCAGTAGAAGCAAAAGAAGGACTGAAAATCCAGGTAATCCCATTAAGCTCGTCCTCTTAGTTTTTTATTTATTTATGAGTTAGTGATGTAAATAAATAAATAATTAATCACCTGAAGAGAAAATAAATTTTGATAATGCTCGTCTTGACAATGAATTCCAAATAAGTTTAAAAAAAAAACTAAAAATAGAAACAAAAAAAATCTATAGACATATTCTGACACTTGTAGCTTGATTGTGTTTCAAATTTCATGCAATTTACAGGTGTCACTTGATACCTTATCAAAGACCAATAATGTGGATCCTTGCAAATTTCATGCAATTGTAATGGTTTTTTATAAAGAATCAAATGACATTCGAATTGCATGGAATTTGAAACACACTTTCAAATATGTCTTTAAACTTTTTCTGTTTTAAGATTTCTTTCGAATTATTTGAAAATCCATTGTCGAGATTGTCAACCCATTGTCATTTGACCCCCCTCGTGAAAGATTCTATTCTGTAATGTGGTAACTTATACTTAATATAACTGTATAGGGAATTTTTTTCTTTTTAAAAAAAAAATTAAGTCATCTGACAAACTAATTTCACAATAATTGTTAAGAGACAGAAAGATCCATTTTGGTACAATTCTCAGCACTACTACTGTACTACAATATAGCAAGAATGTTTATTTCATTGCTAGATCTTAGTCTAGAAATTGTATATTCTCTCTTAAAGCATCAATGCCCTCAAAACCAAAGAAAAATAATGTGGGGATCTAATTTCTCACCAGAACCAACTTAATACCAAGTACTTAACAAGTATGTACAGTTTGGTACCAGAACTGATGTCTACAGTACACACTACTGCAGTTTCTAATGCATGATATGTTTTATTAGGCAGATAATGTTGTCGTGGCACAAATCACATATCAATCACTGTTCAAGCTCTATCCAAAGCTTTCAGGAATGACTGGCACTGCTAAAACAGAAGTACACTCTTACATTAACACTGTTTTCCTGAACTCTCTTTCCTTTCTTGATTTTATTGAATTTTCAAATTTCCCTTCTGTAGGAAAAGGAGTTTTTAAAGATGTTCAAGATGCCAGTTATTGAGATTCCAACAAATTTACCAAATATACGCCAGGATTTGCCTATTCAGGCTTTTGCAGTATGTTCATCATCTGCACATATTTATTTAATTCTCTGTAAGCGAAGAACTATTTTATCTAAGTTCTGTGTACATTTTTCTCTCTATCTCTTGCACAGACAGCAGATGGGAAATGGAAATATGTTCAGGCTGAAGTGGAGTCCATGTTCCAATTGGGTCGTCCAGTTTTAGTCGGGACCACTAGGTGAAGTTTGTAATCCCTGGTACCTGATTTAGATAAATAAGTTTTTTGATATAAGTAGATTTTTTGTTCTGCGGATGCACCTGCCATTCCACAAGCTGTACTTGAGTTACTTGTGAGAGCTAATTTTTGCCCTTCATTTGTTAGCCTCAATATTTAAAAACTCGATGTAATATGTGAATGTGTTTGTATACTAGTTGAAGTTGTACTTAATTGAATTAAAAATGTTACACTATCACGCTGCAGTGTTGAAAATTCGGAGTATTTGTCTGACCTTCTGACAGCCAGGAATATTCCCCATAGTGTCCTTAATGCACGCCCAAAGGTTCTTCTTTTAATTTAAACCTATCCATTTCTAGGGTTTATTTGCATTTTAAATTACAAGAAAGTTTTTTAATTTTCTATCTTTCTTAATTCTTTCTGGAAGTATGCGGGAAAGGAGGCTGAAATCATAGCACAGGCTGGTAGGAAGCATGCCATTACTATTTCAACAAACATGGCCGGTAGGGGTACTGATATCATCCTAGGTGGCAACCCTAAGGTCTACTCTCTATGTTTGAACATGTACACGTGCATGCATGCTATCCTACTTCATTATCTTTTAACATAATATGCATTATGTTCTTGGCTCCCACATTTCCCTATTATATGAGTCCAGCATTGCTGAAGTCTAGAAATCTTTGGATTTCGTTATTCAGTTTATAGGCTGGAACCTTCCGTTTCATACAGTGGGGTTTAATTGAGGGCATATAACTTTCTGTTGTGTAGAGAAGAAAACAGTGAAGCACAGTAACATAGATACTGTAACAGTAATAAAATGCAGGCTTAGTACTGGTTCACTTGGTATAATGTGCTAGTCATGTATGATGGCTTTTAGCCTTTGGTAGGTACAAGAGCTCTATGGTCCGATTAGATTTTTGAGTGTTTGAATTGAACAAATATTTTGCTTGTTCTTTCACAAGATGCTTGCTAGAGGAATTTTGGAGGACAATGTTCTCCCTTTTTTGAAGGATGATCTCCTTAACATAGAAACTGAAGGCATTTCACTCTCCCAAAAGGTATCTGTTGGTTTCTTTTTTATCACTGTGATTTTATGAACATACATGTGGGTTTTCTTTTCAGCATAAGATGAGCTTACCTGTTTAATTGACAAAATATGTGCAGGCTCTATCAAAGATTAGATTGGGCCCATCTTCATTGGCATTGCTTGCCAAGGCTGCACTAATGGGTGCGATTATAATTTCTAGAGAATGATACATTTTTATCCTTCTCCTTTACTAATTTTCTTTATGATAATCTGTAGCAAAATACGCTCAGCGAAGTGAGGGAAATGGCTGGTCTGTCCAAAAGGCAAAGTCGATTATTTTGGAGTCTATAGAAATGAGCGACGTACTTGAAATAGAAGAGCTTGAGATGCAACTGAAGGAAGAAACGGAGAACTATCCCCTCTTGCCTGTAATTGCACTAGCATATCTCTCAGTTTTAGGGGATTGTCAGCTGCATTGTTTCAATGAAGGCAATGAGGTGAAGAAGTTGGGAGGGCTTCATGTAATTGGCACTTCTTTGCATGAATCAAGGCGTATAGATAACCAGGCAAGTTGTATTTGCATCATGTAGAAATAAATTGTGTTCTTATAAAATTTCACATCTAGTCATCGGCGAATTTGGTAATTTTCTTTAGATTTCATTGAAAATTCTACTTTAGCTCTTGATATTCATTGTTTCTTGAGATTTTAACTAGTACGTGTCTAAATACAAGCGGTCAGCTGTGTTATCGTGTTTAAGGGAGCCAACTTTAGATAGAGGAGGCCAATTATAGATAGAGCCAGCTGTATTATTGACACATTCTTGTGTGTACAGGATACAACAGCAGCAACAACAACAACAAAGCCTTTTATCCCAAACAAGTTGGGGTAGGTTAGAAATGAAGCCCATATTGAATTTCATTTCCATAAGATTGGCTGAATTTTTACGTTAGCTCGTCAAGCCTATCACAACCCTCCTCCTTTCCAAGCTTTGGACCGGCTATGTAAAACATAGGCGGAGTGTGTACATGACGCAGCAATAGAAAATTTTCATCATAATAGAATTAGATGCGAAAAAACATTATTTTGGAGCAGGGAAGTGGATCTTCTGGTGCCTTCCATATAGTTGGTTATTTTAAACCAGATGCAAAATGGTTAACTTAGATCAGATAATCATGTCAAGTTATATTCACAAGAAGTTTTTTTATATGTTACAACATTTGAACAGTACATGCTGGGAATATGGCAAAGTTTTGGGCCTGATATATGCTGTGTAGCACCGGAGATAAATTCTTCAAGAAGCATACAGCACCTTTGCCTTTAATTATTGTTTTTAAACTTTATTTTCAGCTTCGTGGCAGAGCTGGAAGACAAGGAGATCCAGGGTCAACAAGGTTTATGGTTAGGTAAACTGTTCATATATGTTTTTAATTATCAACAATCTTTGATCCATATAATAATGACTAGTAAAATACTTTTGCAAATTTGTGAGAAACATATGTGATATAACTGTTTTTCTTTATGTTGTCAGTCTGCAGGATGAAATGTTTAGGAAATTCAACTTTGATACTGAGTGGGCTATCAGGTTAATTTCAAGCATGACCAATGATGTTGTTCCAATTGGAGGCTATGCAATTGTTAATCAGGTCACAAAGTTCCATAAGAATTAATCAATTAATCAATTTCTTCTTCTTTTGGTTTAAGATGACATATTGCTTTGGAGCACAACTCATGACACCCTTGTTTGTTTTCATCACTCAGCTTTTAGGCCTCCAAATAAATGCCGAGAAGTACTTTTTTGCCATCAGGAAGAATCTCGTTGAATTTGATGAAGTTTTAGAGGCAAGGGTTTGCATGTCATCTTATTTTGTATTTTATTTAACTTCTCACCTGTGTCCAACAATTAATAACAGTAAAACCAATAAGGTAACAAATTTTGCATCCTACAAAATAAGCAGGTTCAAAGAAAGCATGTCTACAACCTTAGGCAGTTGATACTAACAGGAGACGGTGGAAGCTCTTCTGAACTGATATTACAGTAAACTTTAAATTAGATAAACAATTTCTTTGTTTTATGTTTTTTTCATGGACTCTTTGAATTTGTAAAGAACACCTTTTCTAATACAGCTTCATTTCAGGTACATGCAAGCTGTGGTTGATGAAATTATTTTTGAAAATGCTGATCCACAAAAGGTGAGCAAAGGATGTAATATCCTTCACCTTGTCACATTTTTCTGTTTTTATTTTTTTAGACCAATTTAATTTTTCATGTTAATACTTGTAGCCTCCCAGGAAATGGAATTTGAGCAAATTTCTAGATGAATTCGTGTGGGTTGGCGGAAAATTACTACCGGGTAACTAACTTAAGAAATTTAATATTTGATTTAGTTTCTCAGTCATAAGAAGATGCAACCATCAAAATACTGACATATAATAGACATCACATAACCCTTAAATATCTCTATCTTTGCTGGGTGGTCAAATTTTATTAATTTAGCTTGTCAACCATACTTTTTTGTTATAAATCGAGTTTTATATGGAAAAACTTATTTTACCTTTAATTTACTTAGTTAATTTGTAAATTATGAATAAACGTTGTATATTTCTGGCTTTGGAAGTTAAGATCCTACAATGAAATTTGGCAGTACAGGGATCTGTGATATTCAGGGATATCAATGATATTTTATAGGGAAAATTTTGTCATTGCAATCTAAAGCTGGGCAAATCTCAGAAATGCCATCCATTAATCGATTTCTTTCATATTTGTCACCCAAAATAGTTGTTACCTTAAAAAAAGTGGCAAGAAAGGAGATAACCACGATTTTTGGGGGAAAATATGAAAGAAATTGATTCTTTGTGGCATTTCTGAGATTTCCTCAGACAAAATTATCCCTATTTTATATAGGCAGGCATTTTTTTTAATTACTAGATGAGAAATTTTGCAAGATTGTGGACTCACTCCCTAACTGAAACCTTACAGAATCATTGAAGGCGGTGAAAGAGGAGGATTTACTCTCATCAATTGATAAGATAAAGGGGTTGGATTCAATTGATGTGGACACCTTTTCTTTACCGAATTTGCCGGTGCAACCAAATTCTTTCAGAGGATTTCGAAGGAAGTCCTCTTCTTTGAGACGTTGGGTTTCTATTTCTTCAGATGATTCTACCAAGTAAGATTGCACATCAAACTCATACCATTTGCAAGTTAGTTTGGTTAATATTTTACTGTGTTATTTTTTAATCTTCCTTTTCTTTTGTAACTCGTAGGAGAGGAAAGTACACTGGTACAGTAAATCTTCTCAGGAAATATTTTGGTGATTTCATTATTGCTTCTTACCAAGAGGCCTTAGATAATTCATGTTATGATTGTGCCTACATTCAGGAGATTGAGGTAATTCACATCCCGTCTTTATTTGTGTAAGCTGTTTAGGAAATCTTTTACTTTGAAGGATTGTATAAAGCATCTTATGGTGTTGCAAATAGAAGCAAAAAGTTAGCTACCTTGTTCGTTGCAGTAAAGTTCGAATCAGATTTTTTTTTCAAAGTTCCTAGATGTTCTCTTGCAAATACAAAGTAGTTATTTTTTTCCCCTGCAATCTTATCTCAGTAATTTTCGTCCTTGTTTTTATGGATACAACAGAATGATCATTTTTTTCTTGTTTTGAAATAGAAAGAAGTAATCGTCAAATCGCTTGATTGTTTGTGGAGGGACCATTTGGTAAATATGAACCGACTTAGCTCTGCAGTAAGCCTATCCAATACATTGTTATTATGCTTTAGTATTTTTTATGTTTAATTTTGTTTAATTCGCTGATGACAACAGATTTTTTTTTTTTTTTTTCTTTAGGTAAATGTAAGGAGCTTTGGGCATAGGAACCCGCTTGAAGAATACAAAATAGATGGGTGTCGATTTTTTATATCTATGCTTAGTGCAACAAGAAGATTGACTATTGAATCCTTAATTCATTTTTGGTCAACAAATGTAGTATCTGAAGAAATATTTACATCATAAGTTACTGATATTTGGTCTGTAGTTACTGTATTATGACCTTGTTTGCTTTCAGTGTAGTCATTTTTGGTCTGTATATACATCATAATTTGCTTTCATGTTTATTTAATTTTTAATGGCTGCGAACTTTACAATTCAGATTTAAACTATTTCTTACTCAGCATAATTGTCCAAACTGGCCACCATTTATGCAGTTTCTTTTACCAAGAATCAAATCCTCTCTTTTTTGTTGCATCTATTTGTAGTTGTTGAAGGATTATTGGACTGAAAGAAAGGTAAGCTTTGAGCTCTTCGACGTATATAAGTAATTGTTTACACTTTTACTGGTTCATTTGTAAGATATGTAAATGTGTCTTTTTAGCTTGATTCCTATATTTTTCTTTTAGGAACTGCAGGTTATATTGCTTGCATCTAATTTTCTTTTTCTTTTTTTCTTTTTTTTAGCAAAATCCTGGGCGCGGGGTCTAGCTTCGATTTCTTTTATGGTCGTAGTTCAAAGTTTGACAGTTGACCAATTGGTAGGTAATAATATGACACTGACAGTCAACTAGTCAAGGAAGGCCCAAAGCTATTGGAATTAAATAAAATGAGGTTTCTTCTGGATCTTTTGATTCATATTTTTTGAAGTTCTGTGGTGTTGCTTGTTACTTCCATGTTTCGCCAACTTGTTGGACATGTTAAGAGCATGTATTTTTTTTTTTATTCAACTTTTGTGAGTTATGTTCCTTGTTCTAGCTAGAGACGAAAGGAGGTGAGAGTCTGGTTCAATATTTTCAGTGTGTGTACAGGTAATCTAATTGGGATGTTTGGGGTCCTTTTAAGGCGCATTTGAGGTCTAGATCAGTTTCATTGTGTAGATCGTGTTCGATTTGTAACCGTCCGATTTGATTGGACTGGTTTCGTTGAACTTTTATGAATGGTACAGATTGAATACCTATAGAGTCCAAAATATTAGCATCTTAGATTAGTTGGAACACATTTGAACAACAGTACTACTATTGCGCAAGAATATCATAGGATAATTAAAACCCAAACCCTTATTCTAATGGTAGCTTGTATGAGTGTTTTATTGTCTCAGAAATTCAATTGGGTCATCAGTTATGACTCGTGAGATGCACCACCATCCACCAAGTCACCAACCCACCGCCTGACAAAAGATATATGGGAAAATGTATATTGGATAAGATTTTAAGTAAGGATAATGTTTCGTAGATACTACATTTGATATCAATTATCGATATCGATTTTATTATGCATCTTTAGTTGAGTTATTATGCACATTATTTGAGTTATTATGCATGTTATATCATAATTATTTCAGTACCCAAAAAAACATGTATAACGATTTCATTATAAAAAATAACATGCATAATAACTCAAATAATGTGCACGATAACTCAACTAAAGATACATAATAAAATCGACAATATGTATAACTATTTTATTACAAAAAATAACATGCATAATAACTCAAATAATGTGCATGATAACTCAACTAAATGTGCATAATAAAATCGATATTAATAGTTGGTATAAAATATGGTATTTACGTATAAGCTCCCATTTGTCAATTCACTGTTTTACTAAATCAAAGAGATCCGTTTGACCACTTGTGAGATCGCATCATTTCAGTTATGGAGTTATCATTTTATCTTTGGATCATAATTGCAAAGATGATGATGATGATTTTGACTGCTCATCGCGAAGCGAAGAAAGCAATTCGAATTTTCAATCTCATTTTAGCACTATGTATGTATGTGTTTTGACTTTGTTAAGTATTGTTCTGATATAAAGTATACTCCATTAAGATCTAACTTTTCTGTCTTGATTTGTTCTGATTATACTGACAACAAACATTGGATTAAAACAGAATTATGTATGAAATCCATCAGTACGAGTTAACTTGCACATCAGATATGCAAACGGATTGAATAATATATAAATCTACCATACCGCCACCAACATTTAATCATAAAACAGACAGACTATTCAAACACCAAAACAGATAATCATCAAACTAATTTCAATTTTTCTTCATGTCGTCCTCTCCAATCCACATCCATTTTTTAGCATTCTGTGACGATTAGATTCTCCTGCTCACTTGAATTGTTGCTTGCCTGGGATAACATTTCTTTTACCAGCACCACTGAATTTGTTTCCTGCAGGAACTGCACATCATCAGAGAGAGTTTAAGCATAGTATTAGATTTGTAAGTATGACAAAAAAAATTAGATATACTGGTAATTTTTGCTTCTATTGAACTAACTAATGATGATGTTTGATCAGTAAAACATAATTTATTTCTTCCTAATTATACTCGCCAACAAACAACTTCTCTAATCATTTCTACTACTAGTTTATCTTTCAAAAATATACTTGCATTCAAATACCATAAATCTTTAATACTTGAATCCTCAAACACAAAATTATTAAAACCTGCAATCCAATTCCAAATATTTCTAATAAATTGACAATTTATAAAAAACGATCGGTATCTTCATATTCATCACAAAATACATATTTATTATCACGTCCTATACCTCTGTCCTTAGTTTGTAATCTTTTATTTCTAAATAATCATAATATTTAAATTTTATAAGACATCTTTGTGTTTTATATATAGAGTGAGGCTAAGGTGTTCCGCAATGCACCAAACAAACTGTACTTCACCTTCATATCTTCGATTTCAAAGTCCAAACGACCGATCCAAACCGTTGAACTTGATCTTCATATTAAAATCTTCTTGGAGACCGATTTTTACATTTTTTGAATTCTTTACTATTTTTTAGAGAAGTCGAAAATCATTCATATCGGATGATTCAAAGATCATTAGATTGACCAATTTTTCACCCTTTTAAAAAATTATAATTTTTTAAAAAAAAATGTAAAATTCAGTCTCTAAAAAGAATTTAATATGAAGATTAAGTTTAACGATTTGAATCCATCGTTTGTACTTTTTTTTTGGGAAAACAAGCAAGGAAACCCTTGCCACTTCATTTCATAGAAACAAAGCAAGTATTACAACTAAAATAACTATCACTTGTTCTCCCTAGATCACCCTTTTTATGTCCATCGGACTGAATCTGCATCGGTACCCATATCTTAGGTACCGACGCATCTCCCCTATCTATCAAATTTAAACCCCCTTATTATTACAGTCATCCGCTTTTTAACACAGTGCTCAATGACATAACTCGTTTTTCTTTTAACAACTTTCATGAATTTAATTTTCCTAAGCATCAACACCATTCTTCGGCTAAGCTTCAGCTCCCACGCGTAGCACCCTGCCATCTTCAATGTTTTTGCTCTGCCACCATCTACCAATTGCTTCTTTGTCTTTCTCATCATTCATACCTGTCCAATACAACGACAGACATTTTGCTTTTATCAGTTTCATTTTAACGTATTTCTTTTTGGCATCGTTAAATATTGTATCATTCCTATCTGTCCAGATTGTCCAAAGAATTGCAGCATAGATATTTGAACGGGCTTGTTTATCCTTACTGCCTCTCTGTTGTAAGTCATTATATATATCAACCAAACTATTTGGTGGTGGAGTGCCTGGATCTTTAACCCTGTCCCAGACCAACCTGCTACCATTACATTTAAAAAAAAGGTGGTTAGTGGTCTCAACATTATCACAGTCTATACACTTAGCATCACCCTTCCACCCTCTCTGAACCAAGTTTGACCTGACTAATATTTTGTTTTTGGCCAACAACCATAAGAAAACCTTGATCTTCAGAGGGACCTGCATGTTCCATATCACTTGAAAATTAGAGTTAGGTATCCCCCTATCATTGATCAATTTATACATTTCTTTACTCAGTGAGACTTTGCCTTCCAAATTGATCCAATGAACCATGTCCTTTGATTCTGAAAGAGGCATTTTCCTCACCACACAGTTTTGTAATTCCATCAACTCATTAATCTGGCTTTGTGACAGTATTCTTCTGAATGTCAATTTAATCTTACCAGACAGTACATCATTGACAGTACAGTTTTGTTGGTTACAAATATTGAATAAACCATAGTACTGTATGTTTAGAGGTATTTCTCCTAACCATCTATCTTCCCAGAATTTTGAATCTTTTCCATTACCTAGTTCAATTTGCCTGTTAGCTTCTACTATTACTTTGAATTTTTGCAAATTATTCCAAAAATCTGACCCTTTTTGCTTATTGGAATTCAGATTATACTTAGCTTGTAATATTTGTTTCCACCAGCCTATGCAGTTTGGGTCAAGTAGTCTCCACATCCACTTACACATCAATGAAATGTTTATATCTCTTAAATTGATCACCCCTAAGCCCCCTGACTCTTTAGTTTTACAGACCTCTTCCCAATTACATAAATTGTATCTTTTTCTCCTGCCATTGTGCCATAGAAACCTTTTCCTAATTTGATCTAATTTGTTTCTTATTTTTGAGGGCATAAAATGGAAGCTCATCCTATATAATGGCAAGGTAGACAAAACACTATTCAGTAATACTATTTTACCACCCATTGATAGGAGAGCTCCCTTCCAGCTCTGTAGTTTACTCTCAAACCTGTCTATAATGTCCTCCCATTCTTTATACCTAATTTTTCTCCAATGTATTGGAATTCCTAGGTATATCAATGGCCATTGGGCAACTTGACTACCAAAAACCTCTGCTAGCACTTGTGCTTTGGAGTTTTCAATGTTTATAGGATACAGTTGACATTTTTCATAGTTTATTTTCATACCAGTCATGGCTTCAAATCCAATGAATATTCACCTAATCACATGTATTGTCTCCACACTTGCTTCACAAAGTATCACTGTGTCATCAGCATAGTGCATATTGGTCAATTGCCCTACTCCTCTTATCTCTGGACCTATACCCTTAATTAGTCCTTCCTTTTTAGCTTTTTTTAACATACAATTTAATGTGTCAGCAATTAAGTTGAATAGAATGGGAGAAATTGGATTTTATCCCATTAATATTGATGCAAATTTCCCCTCCCTCTAACAAGTTTCTGATCCATGTAATGAAAATAGTTGGGAAATTTCTAGCATGCAGCATGTCTAACAAAAAGTTCCAATTAACTCTATCGTATGCCTTTTCAATATCAATTTTCAATAACACCCCTTGTTTATTCGCTTTTTTAACAGAGTGTGCTATCTCTGAAACACACACAACATTGTCTAAAATAAACCTGTTTTTCAAGAATGATGCATGTGACTGATCCAATATTTCATTAGCAATAGGTTCCAATCTAGTTGTAATTACTTTTGTGATCAATTTGTATATACAATTGATCAAAGAGATAGGCCTATACTGTTTTATCTCTTCAGCATTAGGAACCTTTGGAATTAAACACACCATAGCTTTATTAAATTTCTTAATTTCTGTTTCACCCCTATAAAAGCTCTCAAATAGTTGTACAATATCTGATCTCAAAACTCCCCAAAATTTTTGATAAAATGCAAAAGACATACCATCTGGACCAGGTGCTGCTTCTGCCTTAGATACCCTTACTGCATTATATATTTCTTCTTCCGTGAAGGGTGCCCCCAGAGCTATTTTCATTTCTTGGGTGAGTTTATTTGAACCCTCCCAAAACTCTTGATCCATCTCAGCTAGAGTCAGTCCCTCTAAACCAAAAAGATTTTTATAAAAACTTACAATATGGTTCTCAATTAATGCTTTATCCTGTACCACAAGGCCATTTATCTTTATGCCTTTGATCAATTTTCCTTTTAATCTCATATTAGCAGTTTGGTGAAAGAATTTTGTATTCCTATCACCTTTTAGCAACCATTCTAGTTTTGATCTCAGTTTCCAGTGATGTTCTTCCTCATCCAGAATCAAATCAATCTCTTGATTAAAGGATATGTAGTCTGTAATTTCATTTTTCTATTAGGTCTCTATCTTCTTGGACCTTTTGTAATGCATCAATTTTCTTAATCAGATCCTTTTTTTTCCTATGTTTTTCACTGTAATAGTTTTTTTCCCATCCTCTTATCTTTCTTCTTAAAATTTTTAATTTTGCACAAAAAGCTGTGGCTCTATCTTGACACACAGTTTTTTGTGACCACCATTGTGGCATTAGCCTATTGAATTCTTCCTCATTTTCCCACTCTTTTTCATATCTGAAGTATTGAGTACCTGTTTTGTTCTCTCCCTCTCCCAAAATTAATGGTATATGATCAGATTTCAGTCTAACAAGACCTTTTAATTCCATCTCTCTGAAATTCTCTTCCCATTGTTCATTGAACAAACATCTATCTAGTAGAGCTAAACATGGTTTAGTTCTCATGTTGGACCAGGTGTACTTGTGAGTTAGCAATGTATATTCTTTCAAATTTGCTTTATTTATAAAGGAATTGAACAAGTGAGCCCCTACAATCTGAAAATTAGGGTTGTTTTTTTCATGTTTAAACCTAATAGCATTGAAATCCCCCATCAATAGCCATGCACCTTTCCACCATGAGTTCAAAGTTGCTAGTTCTTTGAAAAAAGATTTCTTTCTAGCCTGACTAGTTGGCCCATACACCACACTGAGGCCAAAGATCTTGTTTGTTTTTTCTTCCCTCAGGATAACTGATATAGAGAACATGCCATAATATGAGAACAGTTCTGTATATTCACTAGATCTAAACCCTACAAGGACCCCTCATGCTGATCCCACTGCATCTAAATGTAACCAGTCAAAGTCCTTGGTCAATATAGTATTTGCTAATCTTTTTGTCATTTTATTTCTCTTAGTTTCCTGAATTCCTATAATATCAATCTTGTTATTCAAAATCAGTTCTTTAATGTATCTCCTTTTGTTTAATTTATTTATCCCTCTTGCATTCCAATTCAGTATTTTCATAAGATAGTTATTCTACCCCTTTCATTTTTGTCCCACTGATCAATTAACTATTTAACTATTTCTTTCTGCTTGGCTTTATCTTTGATCTTTCTGGTTTTCTCTTGAATTTCTTGTATAATGTGGGGGTTCTGATTCTTAGACATTGCATTCATAAACCTAATCATCCTTAGTCCCTCTTTAGTGTTTTCTGCAATTTTAACCCCACAACATTGAAACAAGTCTAACACTTGTTCATCATCTAGTTCTTTCAAAGTATGAGAATCATAATTATCTTTTTTACCTTGAGAGTAGAGCTGCTCAAATGACCTATACTTTCTGTTAATGGCTTTGGTTAACATCGAGTACTCAGGATTTTGGCTTCTAAGTCTCAAGCTTTGTCTAGTAGCAGGGGGAAGGCTTGCAATGGGTAGCACCTGTTCTTCTACCATCACCAATTGCTGACAGGCTATCTGTGTCTCTTTCATTTTCAGGTTTTCTGTTATCTCAGCACCTTCCTCTTCATACTGCACTAATTGATGGTCTTTCTTTGGGTCACCCCCATCTCTTCCTTCTTGGGTTTCCTCTAGCTCCCCCTTCTTCTGATAGCTAGACCAGTCAGAAGTTTCCCCAATCTCCCATAGCACTGGGATTTCTGACATTGAATCAGTCTCTAGATACATCTTTTTCATCACTTTCCCTACCCCCTCAGAGGTTATATCAGTGCCCTCACCAACAATAGATTCCTGATTCTGCTTATCTGCCATCTCAGTTGCAATTTCATCTCCATTCTCCATCTCCTCCACCTCCATTTCACACTTTTCCTCTTCACTCTTCTTTGTTAGGAGCTCATTTTCTTCTACACACTCTATTTCCTGATTTACCTCATCTGTATCGTTCCCAAAATCCTCATCTAATAAATCATCTTCCCTATTGTCTTCTAAATGAGGTGATGATTGATAGTTGGAAGGATCAGATGAAGCTGGTTTGTGCATATCCTTACGAATCCACACCCTCTTTCTCTTATTCCCATCCCTAATTTGATCCACCGGCATTTCAAACTCAAATCTAACTTTTGACCAACATTTTTCATTCCTATCATTTCTGTATATCACTTTTTTCACAATTGGGATATCCTCAATTTCACAAACACCTATCCTCAGCTTTGCCTCTTTCAATTCAGTGAAATTGAGGGTTGCAGAATCAATTTCTAAGACAACTCCAAAGTTGTGCACCAGTTTTTCAAATTCATTCATACTCCAGAGTTTATGAGGAAAGCCAGTTACCTTTACCCATTTGCTCTTCAATCTGAAATCGTTTTTGTACGACGGGTTCCATGGATAAGTCTGTAACATCACGTCTTCGATTCGAGCCACTTCTTGCCTCAGAACTCTATCCCTCCACCACCCTGGCCCCTCAACCAACAGTTTATAATCAGCATACTCTGCCACTTTCCATGGGAAGTTAGGAGCTAATCTTCTCAACGCATTTTCTACCCTTTCCCTGGTGTAAGCTTGCCTCGTCTGTACCACAACACACCTCTTGAAACTTTCTTCAATCGAATCTGAGGTCGGAGAGTTGTCAAAGATCAACACCTTGCTGGTGTTCATCTTCCCTATCAGATCTGGTGTATTCTGGTTTTGGATGTCAGCTGAGGTTATAGCTTTGCTAAGATCTGATTTCTCTATCCAGCGTATCGATTTTGACTTAGATCGCACACTACCACATTGCCAAGACCTATGTCCCGTTTTGTTACATCTAAAACACACTATCGGATTTCTGCAATCCCTAGCAACGTGTCCTCTTTCTCCGCATCTAAAGCAGCCATTAATTGATAACGACGGACCTGATTTAGTTTGTATTCCTGATTCAATCTTCCTCGATCTGTCGTCTTTCATTTCTCCATGATTATCTTGTGCACCATTAGATTGTTTGGAAGGGCTTCGTGTCAACACATCCTTGTATGTCTGTTTCGAGATTTGTTTTGATAGATTCATCAATGTCTCAACCGCTTGATTAAGGATTTGTTGGAATTGGATTTCTTCATTATTGCCTCCATTAGGAATCGCTATCAGCTTTGTCATTTCTCCATCCGACTCTAACTCCATCTCTTAGATCGAGATCAATCGAACAAAAAAAGCAATCAACCCCATCGTTTGTACTTTAAAATCACATATATAAATGCAAAGTACAGCGTGCTTGATGCTTTGAGAAACACCATAACCTCACTCATATATATAATCTTATTGATGCTTTGTTGCCCCCACCAAATTCAATCCAATCATACAATAACTTCAGTGAAACGATCATTTATGATTATATAAGTTAATTAATTAACACTACATGTACTTATTAGGCAAATAAATAATAGGTAACAAAATTCGCGTGGGCGGCTTTGGCACCCAATCATGGTTATTTTGGCAACGGCGCGCTGTCAGTGTTGACTTTAACTTGCCAAAAGAATAATGCGTCACAACTCACAATGCCAATCTATGTCGTATCTTAATCTTTACAATAAAAGCGATTTATTTGTTGCTTCAGACAAGAGGTGTCGATATCATTGGATTGAAATTATTGCGGTGGATGCGGAGGCGAAGGGGACAGATCAAAAGATGTGCAGATGGCCGCTGGATTACGCCATTACGGTAGTAAGTTCTGTTCGTAAATTGCAATTTATTTGATTCTTCAAGCAGTACACTTTCTTTAATTGCTGCTAGCTTCTTCATCCGCGATCCCAAACTTGACACACTGAATTGAACATTTGAACCCTTTATCAACTTCTTGACTGATCTTTACATTTCAAAAAGTTTCATGTTGAATACTTGATGAACCCTTTTTTAAAAAGGTGTCAACCATGAGGGCACCAAACTTGCGGATCGATCTCTTCTCATTTCAGTACACATTTTGAACCGTAGGGGTCAAATCTTGTCCGGTTCAGGCCCCGGTCCGGGTCAAGGTCAAGTAATTAATAAAGTGATCAGGTTCCTTTTTGCTAGGCACCATGGCCACGCACACACAAATCAGATCTTTTACCGCGCAGCACAGACATTATGCACGTTGCGCAGTAAATTTCAGTCTTTCATTTGCATCGAGATTCGTGCAAATTAAACTTTATAATATCAGATTTTTCCTGAATCAAATCTGTACTGTCCGTAACTTACAACGCAGAAAATCATGAACATTCGTTTATGCTACGAGACAGAAAATCTGCTTCCACGCACACAAGGATCTCAAGGTGAAGTGCTCTCACATATTTAACATATCACATCTCCAGACCGCAGCTAGAATGCTAGATGCTTTGAAAATCGTCTCTTCTCTCACCAGACAGTCGCCTAAAGGGACAGACCGACATAGATAAATAAACAATAATATCGGTAGGGGTTAGGGATGTAGGAAAGATAAGTGGGTATTTTGATTAATATTTCTTTTTTTATCAATGGGTGTGGTAATTATAGATTTGATAAAATCCGATCGAATTTGATTCGGTTCGGGAAATTCGAGACAGCGACTCGGTCCGGCTCAATTCGTGTGGATCCATCTAAAAAAAATCGGGAGTCAAAGACGGATTGCGGCTAATTTTTTTGAAAAAATTCGATCCAAATTCGGTCTGAGGTTGAACTGGTCCGGACCAACTCGACCCGTCAACCCGTCCCAAACCCGCCGAAATCCGTCGAAACTCCTCCAAACCCGCCTAATCTCGTCCAAACTCGTGCAATATCCGTCCATACTCGAAAATAACCAATTACATTAAAAAATGCAAAAAATCGAAAATTTTAAAAAAAGTTCAAAAACATAAAAAAACATCCAATCCGGATCGGCACGTTCCGAACCCGTCTCAAACCGCCATTTCGCCGACCCATAGATCTAAGACGGATTGTGACCGACCTATAAAATTTGAATTCATAAAAACCCGGCCCGGCCGGTCCGTTGTCATATCATCAGTGGTAATAATGAAATAGTTATCTCAAGAAACTTAATTATTTCGTTAAGAAATTGACAATTTTGTATGCTATAAATGTGCAGAGCTTTCTTTTCTGAGTTTTTTTTCCGCAAACTTAACGTCATCCATGAATTTGTTTACCTAGCGCTAAAGTTTTCTTTATCTTAAAATTGAAGTTATCATCTTTTAATATACAACAAAGAACCATGATTACAATATTGAAAATCAAATAAACTAAACGAGCATTAAATTCTCCCTTATATAAAATTCCAATTTGTCATATCATTTCATATAATTCACCGGAGGCGGAATACCATGATTAAAAAAATTGAAAAGCAAATAAATAAAAGAGCTGTAATAATATTGTTGAATGCTTAAAGTGCTACGGACCTCGTCATTTTGAGTTTATTTTAAAATTTTAAGGCCATTAAACATTCACAGGAGCCAGTGCCACCACCATCCATCGGGTTTCATCAATGATCCGAAGGTCTTTACTATTTTGTTTTTTTTTTATTCATTGTTCGTAGGCTTACAACACACACCCACAAACAAATTAGAAAATAAACTTGAAAAAAATCTCCTAAAAATAGTTTCTAGCGGGGCTTGAACCCCAGACCTCATCCATGGAGGCCTTGTGTCTCACCACTATTTTGTTATGAATAGATGTAAAGTTGATTAAACGAAAAAATGTGTCGCGACTACTCCGTTTTTTTTAATAGAAATTATTTCGTTACTCTTAATATCGCATTCCACACTTGTACTCCACGTAAGACAAAACTGTTTCCAATTTTGAATTTCAGATCTAACATTCCATCTCCCACTTTTCTTCTTTTTTGTCTTATTCGTATTTTGTCTTATTTCTTTGTTGAACTTATTTCTTTCTCTCCCAACTGTATATTTCTTCTTCCTTTTTCTTTCTTTCTTTATCGATGAAAACATTGAAAAACATCATTGAATCAATGCTTCGCATCGATGAATTAATGAAAAACATCGATGAAATGTTATTTCGCATCGATGAAACGATGAAAATCATTGATGAATGGCAGGTTTGCATCGATGAAAACATTGAAAAACAACGATGAATCGATGAAACGTTGAAAAACATCGATGAATTGATGAAAAAAACATAGGAGTTAGTATAACAATCAGAGGATTAGTATAACCATATATCTGAGATATTAATATGACCATCAGAGGAGTTAGTATAACCATTTGAGATCGTAATGCAAGCCGAACATCGTCAACACTTGATTGAGCCATTCTCTTCCATTTACTCTCTTTCAATTCACTTTTGTGTTAATTGATTTGTGTGATTGTGAATTGTGAATTGAATTTATGCTTGAATTGCTTAATTAGAGAATTGATTGAATTGCTTGATTGCCAATTAGAATTGTTATTTGAGACGGAATGATTAATTGGTTATTACACTTCCGCAATTAGATTTTAGTTAAGCCACATTGGTATACACACTTCTCCGATTGATTGTTGGTAATTTGCAATTGAAAAATGTATCAATTGAATTGGTCGAATTGTTTGAATTAATCTATTTTGCAATTGCCCTTAGGAATTTGAAATTGAGCAAATTTACAATTAGGACCTTATGATTGTCATTAAATAGAAATTTAGTCATAACCTAGGTCGCCTAGTTTTACAAGTATGACTATCTGAGAAGTTAGTGTGACCATCAGATGAGTTAATATGATCATCAGAGGAGTTAGTATGATCATATTGTTAGTTATGTGCACATCATTTCTGTACAAAACATACTTGAAACAGTGAAAAAATATATACTTGAAACAACTAGTCTGAACACATTTTTCATTTATATGTGCCTCAGTTTTGACTTGAAGCAATGCAAAAAAGACCTGAAATAACTAGTATAAACACAAAGGAGTTAGTATCCAACGAATGACTCTGTCAAAATGGCCACAAAGGATCCGAGCACAGAGCTTCAAAATACATACATTATGGGTACCTATCTGTAAAAAGTCAAATTAATTCTAGATGCAAGTACACAGTACACTATACTGCAACCTATAGGTAGGTTACCATAAACAAACACCTAATTAAATACAGGAGTGCGACGACGGGACGGCGAAAATGACAAATGCCTCGGCAGTCGGCGTGGAATCGGATCTGGTGTTGCGCGGGACGGTGTAGCGTTGTATCTGAATCGTCCGATTTTCACCGATTGTATAAAAATTTTCTTGATTTTCATCGCTGGCGATCGATCGCGAGCCGACGATACCGCGGATTCGAATACCCCCTAACTATTAGGTTTTCAAAATTTTAATTTAAAATAAACACCCAACTATTCAATTCGTGACAAACACTTCTCAAAAGTAAATAAATTATTTAATATTTTATTATGAGATAAGAAATGACTAATTTATTCTTATTATACACAAAATATGTATATTTTGTATCTTTTCATTTAAAAAAAGTTAAAAATTTCTTAACTATATAGACTGAATATTTTTACTATATAAACTGTTCGCTGGTACACGTTTTTTTTCATTTTAAATTCTTTATTTGATCCTTATAAAAAATAGCCTCCTCATTATATGTTTCTAACTAGAAAACACAAATAATTAATATTCTTTTCTGCTCTGTTCACTTTTATTCTTGTCTTTATATAAAGAACTAAAGTCTTTATATTATTGCGAGTTTTTATTATTTTGCTACAAGTCTTTATATTAAAAATTTTGCAGCAATTTTTTAGCAAATTTAAATATAAAGACTTGCAAATAAAAATATATATACTCCATTGTTCTAATATAAAGACTTATAATTTTTGCAATAATTTTGCTGCAAGTCTTAATATTAAAAATTTTGCAGCAGTTTTGTTGCAAGTTTAAATATAAATACTTTAGACCTAAAAATAAAAAAACATGCATAAGAGCGGACATAGCAGACATAATGGACAAAACATAGCTGACAAAACAGAACATTAATTATTTTTGTCTTCTAATGATGAGCATATAACTATATAAGAAAGGGATGGCGGTTAAGGAGGCAATATATTTACTCTAATTTTTTTATAGTTCAAAAGTTCATAAAAAATATTTTTGATCATGATATGTATATGAAATATTGTCTTATAAATATACAAGAGTAAATTGAGTAAATTGGTCATTTATATCTCAGAATGGAATATAAAATGTTCCATTTACTATATATAGAGGGGTGTCTGCCACAAATTGGATTGTTCGGAAGATGTTTGCTCAAATTATAAATTCGGACAAGTTGTCACAATTCGGTTGTTCGTTGTGTTGCACTGTGGTGCGTGATAAAGAACGCAGACTCGTCTCAATCAATTATTATTATGCATAGCAAACAACCATAGACTCACTCATAAAATCAACAAAATGTGCACTAAATCATATTTGGGATAAATTTGTAATCAACTTTAGTGACCTTTCATAAGACATCATACCTACCGAGATACCATAATGTCAGTCCATCACTTGCTAAATACTAAAGGTCTTATCAGCGGATATTTTATCTAGTGACTTATTCAACCTGCAAAAATGTCATATCCGATCTGCGGTTATAGACATGAAATTGAAGATCCGGTCTATCCATGAGCATTCTTGTCTGATTCATAAGCTACCCGTCAATATCTGCTATTGTATTTTCATATTCGTGTATTTATCTTATTTCCTTCAATATATGCCAAGCAGAAGGGCATCAAAGCACCGTCTTTGGAGCGATCGAAACAGAAATGGTTTTATGTGATTATAAGAAGGATAAGCAGAGAGAGGCAGCAGAAACAGGGGCTTAGTCTTTCGCTACCTATCAAGTTGGTCAATAAGCTACCTCTAAACTTCTTTTCTTGTCAGAATAAGATAAAGCCCTTTTCCTATGTGTTGGGGTTATATATGACCGACATAACAATTATAGAAATTGAAATTAATTGTTAAATAATAATTATAGAAATTATAGAAATTAAGCAATTTATTTCTATATTGGTACAATCAAACAAATGATTGATAATTAAATATTTGACCAATAAGATTTAAACATTTGACCAACTCATCTTTAGAAAAGAAATAAACATAATTACTAAATAAGCATTTTTTTTGCCACAATTGCTAAATAAGCAATAACCATACAACTTAACAATTACTAAAATAATTGACACATCAGCATAAGCAATCCATAAATAATTGCTGTTGGAGATGCTCTAAGCCTCGCTCCTCTTTCGTTCTTTCTAGCACTTCTCTCTTCAGCTAAGATTGTAATACCTACCCGAAAAACAAAAAAAAGTCGTTCATTCTCAACTTGAAGTTGAAGCAGCCCTCGGAATTCCTAAGGGTCCGTTTGGCAAATCAATGAATAGCACTAGAATAGTGGTAAAAGTAGAATAGTTTTTAGAATAGTGTAATTTTGGAAGAGTGGTATTCTTGACTATTCCGAAGAGCAAAATTGTCGTTTGGCAAGTGTTAATTGAAATAGTAGAAATATTGATAATTATGATAATAATAATGATTATGATATAATATAGTAATGATAACAATAATAAACTAAATAATATAATTAATTAACAATAATATGAATTATTTTTCAGAATAAATAAAAATAATAAAATTGACGATAATAATAATACTAATAAAATAATAATGATGAAATATTATAATCCTAATAAAAATAATAATAAATAACAAATAATGATAAATAATAATATAAATAATAATAAAATAATAATAATAATGATGAAATATTATAAAATAATAGTAATAGTAATAATAAATAATAATAAATAAGAATAATAATAAAAATAAATAATAATAATAATATAATAATAATTATTATCATAAATAATAAAAAATAATAATAATGATGAAATATTATAATACTAATAATAAATAATAATAACATTAATAATAAATAATAATAAATAATAATAAATAAAAATAAATAAAATAATAATAATAGATGAAATATTTTAATACTAATAAAATAATAAGAATAATAAGAAAATAATAATAATATAATAATAATTATCATAAATAATAATAAAATATTAATAATGATTGAATATTATAATACTAATAATAAATAATAATAACAATAATAATAAATAATAATGAATATAATAATGAATATAATAATAATAATAATGATGATGAAATATTATAATACTAATAAAATAATAATAATAAATAAGAATAATAGTAAAATATATAATAATAATTATCATAATTAAGAATAAAATAATAATAATGATGAAATATTATAATACTAATAATAAATAATAATAACAATAATTATATTATTAATAATAATAATAGTAATGATGAAATATTAAAATATAAAATAATAATAATAATAAATAATAAATAATAATATGTGTTATATTCAGTAATAATAAAATTAAAAAATAAACATGGTGATATATATAATAAAATATTATTAATTACTAAATATAATACAACACAATCAAATACTAATCGCTATTCCATAATTGCTAAACCGCTAAACCACCTATTGGTTGGTTTAGTGGAATAGCAAAATTTTGCACTATTCTGAAAATTTAAAATGTTGTTTGGCACTTACGTGGAATAGAATAGCACTCTATTCCACTATTTCGGATGTGCCAAACGGACCCTAAAAGAATAGACAATATTATTAGAATAAAAGCTTCAAATTTGATTTCAATCAACTGACTTTTCAACTTCTGAATTTATATTAATTGCATGATATAAAATTTATTATGCAATATAATTATAGTAATTTTTAACAACAAAGTTAACATCAATATATTCATTAAACAATAAATCTACATCAATGAGTTCATTAAATAACTGAAAATTTATCCGAATCTAAAAGACTATATTCGACAAATCCATGAACTACCCGTAGATATAGTCATGGTCCATTAATTTACCCGGCCCGTCAATAGACCTAACCCTATCCGATCAACCGTAGCAATGAGCCGAATAAGTACAATACCAGATTGGATGAACATGACCGAACCGATGGACTAGCATCCCTAATTATAGAGACTAGGACATGCAACATCGCATTTAGGATTTGATCAAGTGAAAAGGAACATGCGGCTGCATGCCATCAAGTAGTGATACATGAGCTCACGGAAAAACGAGAGAATAAAACACTTTCGATGTTTGAGTGATGATGTAATTTAAAACATGGGCGGATTCAGACCAAAATTAAGCAGCGATACATTTATTGAAATTAAGCAGTAGCACCTTCTAAATTTAGGCTATAATTTTTTTGATCCAACTGAAAATTTAGTACTCCAAAGCTTCATTTCAAAATCAAGCAGCGGCACAGACCTGACCTTGCCCATGCATAGGTCCGCCCCTGATTTAAAAGGATGCAATGTCGACAATTTTAGCTAAAGTTCTTTTTTTCTAATTTATCCTCTATTTATAAGTGTCCTTTAGGACAACAAATCGCAAATAATTATCCATTTTAACCTTTAAAATATATTAATTATCCATTTAACCTTTAAATATATGAGTTTAAGTTTATTCAATTTGAAGTGGGAGCAATAATGATAATTATATCTAGTTATTTTCGGCCACAAGTTTGAGCTTATACACGAAATATTTCACAAGAGCATCACATGATCTCCTTGAGAATTGATAAAGTGCTCGACACGTCGGCATACCGGGTCCGAATATATTATTATTTTGGGAAAAAGAATGGTCCTATTATTAATTTTTGGACCGACGAATTAAAAAAGAACGACTCGATCTGCCACAGTTGAACTGCATCGATTTTTTATATTGATCTGACCCGTTTATTATAACTCAACGGTCTAGATCTAAAAAGAAAAAATAGGATATCTCAAGTCCAACATACCATGTGTACACACATGTAGTAGATGCATCACATATTAGGGTGTTTGCATTTTGTGTCATTGGACGTTCGAATTCTTATTGTGACACTATTTTAGCACGTCATGCATGTCAGGACTAACTTACATGTCATACACTACATGTCTTAACACACACACACACACACACACTAACACGGTCACAAACAAATATACCTAATCAGGAGCGTATCCAAATTTTTAGTCAGGAGTAGGCATAATTACCTATAATAATATAAATTTTATCAAAAATATTGAATATGTTTGTATATTTTACATAGTTTGTTGTCTCTTCCTCTTTTTAAAATTTATCTAATGCCTCATTCAAGCACTGCCTTTATCAAAATTGCACAACCTTGTCAAATTCTGAATGCTTGTGAACAGTAACAAACAACTAAAGAACTTAATTAAAAATACTATGAGATATCATGTATCTATTAAAGTATTATTTTCATCTTTTGACGAGATATTATTTCAAGAGTAACTCCATAACTATTCTCATGAGAACCTATGTTGTGATATGCTGGTGCGCCACAAACTTACAACATCTACACATAATTAACAATTAACTATTGAGCAATTAATCACTAACATGAATCATCGAGTATTGAAAAAGGACAAAAACTGTGATTAGAAACCTCATGAAATTAGGCAAAGCACAAAATCAAATGGTGTAGGACCTAGGGGGCCTAGGCGCTTAACTAATTTTTGCTCGGTTCAATCAACTAGGACCTAATTGCAAATTTCACAAATTATGGCAAGCAATGCAATTGAGCAATTCAACAAGCAATTCTAATTAATTCTCTAATCAAGCAATTCAATCACAACTCAATTCAATTCACAAACAAATCAAGCAATTAAACTAATTGAATTGAGTAAATATAAATAGAGATAAGGGAAGAGAAAATGGCTCAATGCGTATTGACGGAGTTTGACTTGCACGAATGCCTCGCCTACGTCTTCGGGTCCCCGGTGCCCCCGCTTCTTGCGGTAACAAGTCCGGTCCGCTCCACTAAACAAAAATCCGCTTGCTTAGCGTACAACTTCGGAATTGGAGCTCTCTTACACACATCGGTGGAGCTGCCAACCCTAACCCGACGCCAGACTCTATCTCGCTTACACACACCGATGGAGAATCGATCCGACTTCTTTGAACTCACTTACACACTCCAGTGGAGTTCAAGGCAACACACGCTCTCACAAATTGACAATTGGCTAATGAAATATTAAGCTAGATAATCAAGACTAAGCACTCAAACAAACTATATCTCTAAAATTCCTAGATTAGATTTAGCGAATTAAACTTGGAATTAAGAGCAAGGATTTAGCAATTGGAACTAAGCACAACAATAGCAGAAAGGTTTTTGAGTTAATGGAACATCAGTTTCAATTGTTGAAGGAGAATGGTTTATATAGGGTTCAGCACTGGCCAAAATCATTCCTACGCCAGATAGCGTTATAACGCTATTTCATGTGTTAACTCTAGTCTCGCTACTCGTGTAACCAAGCCAATTATCTTTATCTCATTCAGGTAGGCACTATCTTGGGTCAGGACAAATAATGCGATCGTTGGATTTTGATCGTACAACTTTTACATAGCGTTATAACGCTAAGCTATGTACAAACATAGCGTTATAACACTATTTTGTGTCTGGACCACAAATTTGATCGTTGGGATTTTGTCTAGCGTTATAACGCTAAAAATAACATTATAACTCTATCCCAAATCTACACAGAAAATTCCAGGACTTAGTCAAATTTTGGCTTTTGGTCACTCTGGCGTTATAACGCCAAGTTCTCTGGAAATTGGTGTAATTTATTTTGCTACTAATCCAAATGATGTTCTTGATCAAATAAAGTTTATATTCCTAAACTTAAGTTATATTTAAGAAATATTCTTAATGTTTTAAAATTTTATTGATTCAATTTCTATTTTAAAATTCATTTTGAACATTTCAGGTTTCTGGCGTTATAACGCTAGATATAGCGTTATAACGCTATCTTGTATCGATGTCTGGTTTGGCCTGGTTTCACTGTTTTTGTCAGGTAGCATTATAACGCCAAGATAGCGTTATAACGCTATGTACTGTCTGGTTTGGATTTCCTTGCTCTTTTTACTCCCAATTTTAAATAAACTAAAATCTAAATAACTTAAGCATGTCTTTATTTTGATCTTGATCTTTTAGTCTTGATTGTCTTGATCTTCAAACGACCATAACTTTTGACTCGTAACTCCGATTTCAGCATTCTTCGTGGTGTTGGAAATCTCATGACGAAATCTACTGCCAATATCGGCCCGCTCATATTGGATCACTTTTAGGCCCATCGGAGATCGTTTGAAGCCTCAAAACTCCTCTTGAAGATTTCCTACAAAAAATTCTCAAAAGTCAAAGATTTGTAAAATTCAAGATCGTTTTGCAAATCAACAAATACAAAACATTGTTTGAGCCAACAAATAGAAGTATTGTCAGGTGTAACCGTAAAATTAAAGAAAAAAATGGGAGAAAATAAAAGAAAAAATTTCTCTAAACCAGAATTAGATGCGAAACCGAGTAGAAGAAATATGCAGAATGCTATAATCTCCTGCATTGATTCTCTGATTACTGAAAGCAGTTAGGCAAGCGACACAACGGGAAGCATACGCAGATCCGTCGCAGATTGGAAGCGGGGTCAGGAGGTAGGTATAGTCGATAGTGGAGTGAGAAAGAAAGGAGGCATGGTGAGAGTTTGTGTAACGTATTTGAGACTGGCGTATCGAATTATTTTATTCACTTTAACCAACGAATTCGTTCTCCGATACGTCTTGACACGTTTCGATACTTCACGTTACAATCAAGTCTTGTAAAATCAAACTAGAGCAGATAACAGGAATTTTCGCATCCAGCGAGTAACTACTAATGTTATGAGCAGAAAAATGCTGCGCTCCTTGGTATTTCTCTTTCTAAGCTGACTTTTCTTTTTTGATGCGCACCTGGCCGCATGAGTCATTCAAAGCACGAGTCAATATCGAATTCTATCACGATCAGGGGCGGACCCATGTACAACCAGGGGGGGCAAGCGCCCCTCCCGGAAATTTTTTTTACAAAATTGTTTAGTGTATTTGTGCGATTTGTCGAAATTTTTTGCGAAATAACCATGTATTTTTTAAAATCTGTGTTATTTTGCCCTCCCCTGAAAAAAAATTATGAATCTTGCCCTCCCCTGACGAAAATCCTGGATCCACCCCTGATCACGATGATAGCTTCTAGCAGATAAGTTTTGTTATATAGTTAGAAAAATGAGTCATTCAAATTCTTACCACTGTATCATCTCCTCTCTTAGATATAATAATAGTTTTTTGTTATATATATTACTTATATATTATTTTTTAATTCCAATATATTAATTATTGAATTAATTCTTTTAATTAAAATTTAATGTTTATAGTCGCATTCGTATCTAAGGATTTTTGAGATCACCGTATCACCACATTCGTATCGTATCAAATAAGATACCCGCACCCGCTCTCGTGCAACATAAATTATAAGTGATAACAACTTTTTTCTGTAATAGAAAATTATGAATTAATTTATCACGTCCGCATTTTTACTATTTTTTTACTGTTTTATCACTGCAATTTTAAATTCACTGAACACAACAATAAAATTAATTTTCATAACTAATAAAAATAATTTACAGTTATTGCAGGTCTAGCTAAATTAGCAATTATTTATGTCCTTATATTTAAAATTAACATTATAGATATGACTTCCAAATTTGAGAATTAAAATTTTTGAAATGGATATGCTTTCTCAAATAAGTGTTTACCGACTATCGTCGAATCCTATTTAGTATAGTAACAAAACTTTAATGGAGAAAATCTGAAGATCTAAGTTCTAGTAAAGACTATTTAAAAAAAATTAAATTTATTTTCTAATTTATCTATAAAGATGTATGTTATAAATCTAAACTTATAAGTCCTACCTGCCATCTTTCTGCCATCTTTAGTCGATTTCTTAAAAAGTGCTCCGAGTTTGCTGTTAGTCTCGATTCGACCGTAACTGTAATTTGATTCAGGAGATTCTTCAGTTAAGATTTGGACGATCCAGATCGAAGAGCGAAAAGGACAAGGGGTTTGATAACCAGCAGAGTTGGTGCCCTTAAGAGAGAGAGAGAGAGAGAGAGAGAGAGAGTCCTTGGCAGCTACTGCTAAGTATCAAAAAAAAGAGAGAGAGAGAGAGAGAGAGGTGTAAAAATATCCTACTCTGGCAAATAGAAATTAGAGGCTGAGACCGGAAGAATCATCGAGCTACAGTAGCACTAGAAAGGTTATATAAATCAGTCGTCAATCACTTCGCTATCCAAAGAACGCGTGATAAAGTCGAAAAGATGGGAGAGAAAAATAAGTAAAGCACAGACACATGGCTGGTACAAAAGTCCCTCCTAAGAAATTGGCCATGGAAGATGGAACCAAGGATTGAGCCAGCGGCCTCTATGTAAGTTCTACTACTCTTCGAATAAACAATAAAAATTTTCTACGCGTGTTACTGTGTTAGTTGTTTTTATTTGATTTGGCGCTCCATTGAAGGTTTGAAACAAGTCGCGTGTTGGGTTCTCTCCTTGCGTCTTCTTCAATACTTCCTCAGGCATGTCACCACTGCTCTGTGGCCGATGCTGGTTCGGCCGTTTATGTGCGTGGGATGTGTGGAAACACTGTTTTTGTTGCCTTCTCTGGTAAGTATGTTGCGAACGCAGTGGCCGGGCTCAGAGCGGGACCCACAAAAGCATTTGATGTCGTTGATTTAGGAGGAAGTGGGTTGTTTAGCCCTTTGTTTGAAGGGGAAGGAGAGGAAGAAGAGAAGGTTAAAGTGCAAGCTTTGGCTCTGCATTTGTTTTTCACTTTGCTCAATAGCCCAAATTATCAGGTATGTTTTGGGAATTTTGCATTTTCTCTATCTCCAACAGTATTTAACACTACAAACTTGCTAATTTACTTATTAGTCGTTTTGATTTTTATTTGAATATGTGAGAGTTTAATTCGTGGTATTTTGCGTCTTAATGCAAGCCAAAAATATAGTTCATTTCTTTGTTTTAACACTTGTACTGTTTTTCTTTCTTTCTTTTTGTTTTTGGAAAATAAGATAGGGGTCAAGCCCCTAACTTATATATATATTTTTTAATTTACTAATTGTACTGTTAAAATTAGATCGTCTATTTAATGCCTTTGTGCGAAGGGAAAAACATCAACTCTACAATATCTCATCCACAATTTAACAGTAATTTAAGATATTCTCAAAGTTTTCTATGGCAATCAAACAATATCATAAACTATTTTGTGCATTATGCACCAAATTGCAAGCGCACAAGAAAATTTCCTTTCAAATTAGGTACATGTTGTGATAATTAGTGCTGACCTATATGCCAGTCGTCCCCTTCTCAGTGGTGAAATTCTCAGATATTTGTTTACAGATGGCACAAAATTGACCAAATAAACCATTGTAATCAGCTGATTGTTATTGTCCAAGTGAATAAGTTTACATGTATTATTCAGCAAGCTGACAGTAGTAGGGCATTGTAATGGTACTAAAGAGTGGCGCATTTTGGTGTAATCTGTGCAAAGTTTGTTAAGTGATTAATACTGAGAAGTGGACAACTGATTATGATATGACACTGTAAAGTTTAGGCTGAAAACTTTTGCTATTGAGGTACTTTCACTTGTTTCTCTAAGGAATAAGAAAGAGAAATTAAGCTATCATGTTAATTGAATTTTCTCAGATTCTCCTGCAAGAAATCAAGGACAAACCAGTAATTTTCACAGGTCATTCCCTAGGGGGTTCACTCGCCTCCCTTGCGGCTCTCCACTTCCTTTGCAACTCATCTTTTGGCAACTTGAGCTCTTGCAACAACACCTCCTCACCTCCTCTATTATGTTTGACCTTTGGTTCCCCACTACTTGGAAATGAAGCATTCTCTCGTGCCATTTTACACGAAAGATTGGCTGGTAACTTCTGTCATGTGGTCTCGCAACATGATATTGTGCCAAGACTTCTCTTTTGTCCCTTAGGCTCTCTTTCTCCGGTCATAGGAGCCCACATGCACTCTTGCAATGTTCTGCCAGATGAAGAGAAGGTTAATTTGCACAAAATTGTGTCGATGCATGTTAATGCAGCAACAATGGCCAAAGAGAGAGAGAGCCCGTACTGGCCATTTGGTAATTATGTCTTCTGTTCCAAAGAAGGTTCTGTATGTATTGATAATCTGACTGCAATCGTACAAATGCTGTACTTTACTTTTGTGGCTGGTATCGAGGTGGTAGATTTGTCATACCGTGATATTGTGGACAATATACCACAACATTTGCTGTTGAAGAAGAGGGTCTCCGACGAAGAAGAAACATTTGATGGAGGGATTTCTCTTGTACTTGAGGCATCCGGCATAGGAACTATGGTAATTTGAAATTGCTTTCTTATCTTTGTTGTTTTTCCTTACAATTGGTCTTTTTGGCATATATATTTTTTCGACTATTGATCTGTCGGTCTCAGTTTATAGTATTTTAAGTCATCTTATATGTTTATATTTGTTTATTCCTGTCTGCATCAAAGTTAATTTACCAGTGAAATTTGTGTCGCTAGTTTATACATGGTCTTGAGCTTTCTCTTTTAGATTTCAGCATCTGAGGTTGGTCTCTCTGTTAAAACCTTTTTAATAATTGCTGTAAGGCTCTTTTGTTGTCTTATCATTTCAATGGCATATTTATCCACCAATGTATGCCTCGTTTGTCCTTCATCCCATTTTAAACTTTTGGCATCAATTTTTTAGCTTGTTTTAGTTCTCATTATAGTTGAATAAAAGAAAAATGTATATAAATCAAAGTGACACTTTGAAACTACATGCAGGGACATGGTGCTCCGGCAGCAACAGAATGCCTCAAAGCATCCAAGTGTGCAGGTCGCAGCCCTAACCTAATTTGTGCCGAGCTTTCAATAAAACTAGGCAAGATAACACCACATCGTGCGGAAATTGAGTGGTATAAGATGTTATGTGATGATGACATGGGATACTATGACTTGTTCAAGCTGCGCATCTCACCTAGAAAATATTCCAGAGCTAACTTAAACAGAATGAAACTCAGCCAATTTTGGGACGAGGTGATCGAGATGCTGCAAAACAACTCTTTACCATATGACTTCCACAAACGAGCTAAATGGGTCAATGCATCCCAGTTTTACATGCTCTTGGTTGAACCCCTTGACATTGCAGAATATTACCGAACTGAACAGCACAAGACCAAGGGGCATTACTTGACTCATGGCAGGCAGAGGCGGTATGAGGTGTTTGACAAGTGGTGGAAGGGTAAAAAGACAGATAACGGTTGCATCAAGAGGAGTAAGTTTGCGGGCTTAACACAAGACTCGTGTTTCTGGGCTCGGGTTGAACAGGCAAAGGAACTGACTGAGAGATTTAATACTGAGAAAGATGCTGTGGTATTGGGTAATTTGTGGAAGGATTTGGTGGAGTTTGAGAATTATGCAAAGGATTTGGTTGAGAGAAAGGATGTGTCAATTGATGTGTTAGCTCCTCGATCAAGCTATAGCTTATGGGTTGAAGAATGGAAGAGCATGAAATTAGCCCATGGCTTCTGTTTCAATTGTTGAAATGGAATAAGATAGGAAAATATGGCTGCAAGCCTGTAACGTAGAGTATTTATAGTTATACGGTCTGATGACTAGATATAGTCTTTGTATATATTAGTTATGTGAAATTATAGGCTGGTATTTCAGGCATTGTTTTCCTTCGGGTTTTCAGTCAATGTCAAAAGGGATTGTGAGTTGTATGTTTCTTTAAAATTAGAATGGCTGTAAATACTACACGTAGTAATTCCTCAAGTGGATCTGAAAAGGCGTTTATAGAAGAATTGTAGAAATGTACAAGTCAAGTTGGTATAAGACCTCCAGTGGTGTTCCTTCCCATGACAGAGAGTAGCAAGTGTATTTTGCTGAACAGCAAAAAATTGGAAGTACTGGACAACAAATTTTCGTGATTTTAATATATCGATGCTATTTTTTTTTTCAATACCTTTGCTTGAAGCATGATACACTCTTTTAGAAGCATCATCTCCTGAGGAAAAAAAAAGAACACATCATTAAGTTTTAACTACTTTTATTAACAGAAACATCCTTTGAATGCATCCTGTACTGATCAATTGTCTTCTATACGTTGGTTCCATTCATGATAAAGAGAATAAGTTAGTTCCATTTTCAAGTATACCATTATCAAATTGCTTGCATACCAACTTATTACATACTTATTTGTCCCAAAAATGTTTTTATAGGGAACGTGCAAACACCTTAGTGCATAAGTCCATCTAGCTACAGGTTTTGCCTGCTCATTGTAAAGGATGCCAGCAACCCATGCTTGCAAATTTGAATTTCAGGAGCCGTGTATGATGACATATGGGATGCTAGAGGGCAACCTATATATTTTATGATGTGTGACTGAAGAAAGCATTGTCTTCAATTTGCTTGGACTGTACTCCATGTTTGCCATAGTTTTTACAATAATATCCTGAATATCAAATGATATAGCTCTGAAGATAAAACATAAAATAAGTACCATTTAAAAAATGGTTTTCTAGATATCTAGTAGAAGACAAAGATGTTCTTTAAAAATTATAAACCATTTTTTTTATTTATTTTGAACTCGAGTTAGTTGTTTGTTTAATTGCCTTTTTTTTAGGAAAATAGCTCCTACAATTTTGTTAGATGTCCCACATGATTCTTTAATAATGAAGGTAGATATTTTTGTACCATTGCTTCCAATCATTACGGTTAGTTTGTATTGATATGTTTCTTGAATAAATATGGGAGTGCCCTACTACTTTTATTTCTCCTTTTTTTTTCTATAAAAGAAAAGTAATATTACAACTAGACCCTAATCTGTCAACCAACTAGACCCTATTCGCCATGAATGTGATAATCTTTAGAATGATGGTTTGGTGTGTGAAATTTAGAATGTCATCTCCACATAATCTTTAGAATAATTATGGATTGTTCAATGGTATTTACTATTTACTAGGCTGGTGTGAACTGGAGAGCCCACATGATGCACTAAGATATATGTTTACTTATTTCTACAAAAAAAAAAATAATGGTGGAGAAAATTTGGAGGGTAGCTTTGAACGGAACCGTATTCTTTGTGAATTTTTTTGTTTTGTTCTCGGCGGAAAATAATTTAGACCAAGATAAATCAACGCTTGATCGTTTATTATATAGTTTAGAAAAATCTTTTATATTTTTAATCTAACGATTTAGATTAAAAGTATACTCTCTGCAGAAAAAAGGTTCCGCGGAGAATTTCGTTTCAGCTTTGAACTGATGAACACAAGGCCGAAGCCTCCAGCAGCATAGCTTTTCTCCAAAAACAAAAAAAAAATTGAAGACTTTGTACAAAAGGTGTCAGGCTGTCAGCTGGTGGAATTCTCATAAATGATGTAGCTTTGCATGTAAGACCTTTTTTCTTTCAAACCCATTTGGTTGCTTGTCAAAATACCAAGTATTCTACTGGTACAGTGGTATTATACTTGTTTAGAAATTATGGGCTTGTTTTATGGGCCAACTTGTTATTAGGCCTCATTAAGCCTGGTCCAGCCATAAAGCCGCAACAAGCAAAACCTGGCCACCTGACTGGATCTAATTTAATTTAACTTGTTAGGGTGATGCTAGTAGAGAAATGAAAATCAGTCGACACAGCATTTTCAAATAACAAACAATGAGCTTTACTGACCAATACGTAAAAAAATGAAAGATAAATAATAGCCTCAGAGGATACTAATAGGCTTTTAAAATTGAAGAGAGATACAATGACTCTATTTTTTTTGTGTCTTCGTGATGCATTCAAATTTACACCATTCATTACAATCAATGATTGATCAAGATTTAGTCGTATAAAAAGATGTGCATGATGAATGATGTGGATTTTGAAGACATAATGAAAGCACACAAAAGTGAATACATTATATCTGTCCTCTTCAAAATTTATCAAGTTTAAAGATCAATTTCGAAATATGTGAGCTCATTTCTCTTAATATAAAATAGGAAATGGGTATTTAACAATCTAGGATACTAGACTGCAATATAGTTTCCTTACTCATTAAATGCTTAGGAATTCATTTACATAGTAAGATCTTGAGAAAAAAATGATTGAAATGTGCTTAGAGAAAAAAAATAGAGAAAAATCTGCAATGATGGCAAGGCAAACTCCTATCTTTAGGAGGTAGATTAGTCATTCTAAATTCAATCATTACATCCATCTCTTTATATTGGTTGTCTTTGTATATGATGCATGCCAATGTTAGAATTAAAATAGACATAATTAGGAGGAAATTCCTTTAATTTGGGTGTAATACTATTAGGAAAAACTTACTTTAGTTGATTGGAAGGATCAAGGATGTTTAGGTGTATTATGATAACGATCGAGGTAGAATTGTCCAAGGACACACACGTTCGACGATAAATCACAACTGGAGGATGCTCTCAACTCACGACAGGATAAAAGAGGAGATAAAACTCAACTCGAGATAAACTCATCTTATAACTCTATAAAGTTCTTAGATAATTACAACAACCTTAACTAGTAGAGATACTCAAAGACATAAATAATAACTCATATAGAAACTCAAGAGACTCCTAAAAACTCCTAGAAGTTGCTACAAGACTCAAGAAAATAATTAAAGCTGCTGATTGGATGACTTTTCAATGACCATGTTCATTTCACACGCAATTATGACATAGAAGCGTCTGGAATATGAAGTTACTCAAAACACAAAAGTTGTGGTCCATTTTGTCAGATTTTCACATAATTTTGAATGACTTAATTTGGAGCCCGTATGAGATAGTTATGCCCAAAATACTTGCTTGTTCTAATTTGTCCAGAAAATTATTTCGAAAATTAATTGCAAATTTGACTTGGGCCTGGATATTCTAAGTGTGATTTGGTCCAGAACATACTTCTTTGATTATGATTGTTTACTTGTAGACCTATCATGTATTGATCGCCTTCATTCTCTCCTGATTGAAAAGAACTCGTCCACGAGTTGGCTCATGTTCGTCATTATATGGAGAAAGATCATTCACATTAAATGTAGATGAAACTCCATAATCTCATGGTAATTCTACATTGTACGCATTGTCACCAATGCCCTGTAGAATTTTGAACGATCCATCACCTCGTTGTTTGAGCTTTGCATGGAAACCTTTTCTTGTTCAGATGCACCCAAACAAGATCTCCTTCTTTAAAAATCACAGCCCTGTGATGCTTGTTGGTTTGCCTCTCATACTTCTGATTCTATTTTTCAATATGCTTCCTGACTTGTTCATGCAAGTCTTTAATAGCCTTAGCATGCTCATTTGCATCTGCAATATAGTTCTAACTGGTTGGCAATGACACAAGATCAAGATGAGATTTAGGATTGCATCCATACACCACTTCAAATGGGCTTTTACCAATTGTCTTGTTGTTGGAACTATTGTAAGCAAATTCAGCTTGAGGCAGAACAAGGTTTCATTGGCGTATGTTATCACCCACCAAACTTCTCAATAGGTTGCCCAAACTACGATTCACAATTTCAATTTGTCCATATGTTTGATGATGATAGGCTGAACTAAACTGCAGCTTTGTTCCCATCTTGCGCTAAAGAGTTCTTAAAAAATGTCCAACAAACTTTGGATCTCTGTTAGATGTGATTGTTTTCGGAATGCCATGCAACTTCACTATCTCCTTGAAACAAAAATTTGCTATATGAGTGGCATCCATAATTTTTGCACAAGAAACAAAGTGTGTCATTTTAGAGAAGCAATCAACCACCATCATGATTGAATCTTTGCTGCATTGAGTTCGGGTTAGTCCCATAACAAAATCTATATTCACATCTTAATGTGCATTAGGTACATGAAGGGAAGTGTAAAGTCCAAAATTTTTGGATTTGATTTTTTCTAAATGGAAAGTGTTAACATCCTTCGTCATCTTTGGCCAATAGAAGCCGTCTTGGAGTAGAGAAATAGTTCTATCTTATCCAAAGTGACCACTTAATTCACCATCATGCACCTCTTTAATGATTTGCCACCGCAAAGAACAATTTGATATGCACAAATGATTGTCATAAAAGAGATACTCATCCTTCACCACAAATTCTTTGTATGGCCCTTTTGCACATTCAACTTTTACCTTGCCAAAGAACTCATCTCCAGAATATAACTCCTTGATCAATTCAAACTCCAGAACATTTACCTTCATTATGGACAACAAAGAATGTCATCTACTTAAAGCATCTGCCACCTGATTTGAAGCTTCACTTTTATGCTTGAGGTGGAATGTGCAATCTTGTAAAAATTCCACCCACCTTGCATGTCTCGATTTGAGTTTGTGCTGTCCATTAATAAATTTAAGCACGTCATGGTCGGGTAGAGGATGAACTCTTTGGAAATGAGATAGTGCCTCCAATGTCCAAGAGCTCTCACAATTACATAGAACTCTTTGTCGTATGTTGTGTAGTTCTTGCGCGAATCTAAAATTTTTTCACTAAAGAAGGTAATCGGTCGTCCTTCTTGATTGAGATAGTGCCTCTAGTGCCCTGAAGAGTTGTGCCTAGAAGTTAACTGTAGAGGCACTAGAGAGCATTTCTAAAAACTGCCAAAAACGTTATAACGAGTCAGGAAAGCACTATAACGCATGGGCACTATTTTAATGCAAAATGGAGTCGTGGCACTATTTTAATGCGAAATCGGAATGAATCATGAGAGATCATGTTAGTTAGAGTTGGGAGGCATGAGAGGAGGGCAAGAGTGTGGGAACTATATATTTACTCAAATAAGAAACAATTCATCAATACAAATCAATAAATTTTCACGTATACATATGTCATTCTCTGCGTTATATCTAAACTCACTAATAGCAAGTAATAAATGTGCACTAAAGTTCCACACCCGAAATTTTTTTATATAATCAAAATAAATAAAAAAACACTGTACTGGCAAAATTCGGATCAAAACCATCAAAATAGCCATTTCAGAATCACAGACTCCGGAGTTGACTCCTGAGTCCCTGCCTCCGAAATTAACTTCGAAATCACTAATTCCGAATTTTCCACACATATGCAGAGTTAGTCTGTGTCTCAATTAAAAAAAGCGTACCTCTGCGTCCGTCTGATTTTTTTATTAGTAGAAGTATTAATATTTTAGTTGATGAGTTGGGTTGTATTTAGGTAAGTTTTTGTAACGAATTCGACTGTGCTCGTCGGGATCACAACTATTTTTTTAGCGTCGCAAATCATCCGAGATTGCTTCCATCACGTTGAGTCTGATTTGCCATCGGAGGAACGTGCATCTCAAATTTGGCTTCATCTTCAACTTATATCTTAATTAGTATTTTTTTTATCATGAGTTTGCGCTAGATTCAATTTTGAATTGCTCATTTCACCAATCGCAAAACATACTCGACGTGATGGAAGTAGACTCGAATATCTACATCTTGATGGCTTGCGACGATAAGAAAGATTGATTATGATCCCGACGAGCGTAGCTGAAATTGTACAAAAAAATATTAAGTATGGTTAGCATTATTTTCTACAAACTTTGACTACGCTCATCGGGATCGTAATTAGTTTTTTTGTCGTCGCAAGCCATCAAGCTGTAGGTATTCGAGTCTACTTCCATCGTGTCGAGTCTGATTTGTGATCGGAGAAACGCTCATCTCAAATTTGGCTCCACCTTCAACTTATGTTTTAATTTGTAATTTTTTATCATGCGTTTGCGTCAGAATCAATTTTGAATCGCTCGTTTCTCCGATCGCAAATCAGACTCGATGCAGTGGAAATAGACTCGAACATCTATAATTTGATGACTTGCGACGATAAAAAAAACTAATTACGATCCCAATAAACGTCGTTGAAACCGTTTAAAAACACTTACCTAAATACAATCCAACTCATGCATAAAATTATTAATGGTTAATATACGTAGTAAATCATAGTTCCAATATCAGAATTTTCAAATTAAAAATATTTGGGCGATTGGCAAGGGATCCTAGCTTAAAATAATAATAAAATTATCTGTTGCGAAGGAAAAAGTCGGAGTTCAATAGCAATTACGAATCCGACGGCTAATTGACATCGCCATTTACCAATAGACCATAATAGTCCAAAACATTGATTGGCCAGACCTGGATTCAATCTGAACCGTCATTTCTTTGCATCAATTTCAAGCGAGATTTCCAGCTCCAACAATTATGCGGTAGTGCCCTTATCGACAATAAAATTCAACGAAATACCTAACTAAGCACACGAAAAAAAGAAAGAAACATGGAGATTCCTGGTACGGAATGATTAAAAAGGTGTGTGGAACTGTGGCGAGCATATGACATGTATTCAGATTTTGAAAATGTTATGATATATTATTTAGATACTTTTAGGAGTTGAAGCGCAATTGACTCGCAACACAGTGAGATGTGTATCTGTGCGTCAGAGAGAAACTGATTTAACACACTGAAAGTGGTGCACCGTGCACCGTGCACACAACGTGTTGAAAGATAACAAAAGTTCTTTATGAAAGGACCCACCGAGGACTTTATTTTTCCTATCTAAAGCAGCTATGTTGGTGTCAACTGTCAGGAAATGGGCCCCATCTGTGCCACACTGGACGGTCCATCTTGGCAGTGTACACAAATTAATAGCATGTATTATTGACCCGGTCATGTCACAATAATCAAAATTTTGTAGGCTCTTTTGCTTGGAATTATATCTGCTGCTCTTATTTCGCAATAGCAGAATTCTGTTTTTTTGATCTGAATCGTTAAAATTTCAGATCTAAAATTTATAAAATATATAATCTTCTGAATGTCCTATGTGGACAGTTCGATTCAAATTGAACGGTAAAGATAAAAAAGAATAGAACCCTACTTTTTTTATCAAAAAGAGCAGCAAATACGAATCCTTCTTGCTTTATAACTTGCCCCAAATACTCGAAATTCAAATCCTATATCGTGCAACACATAAAGCTAAGAGAATATTTGGATTTTACGTCTTCATCAGCATCAAGATTTGTGCCTTTAGAACTTAATTTTTTGTAGTTCATCGTGGTCGATCAATTCGAGAAACGCAGAATATCTGAATCGTCGCCTGCATGTTGCACGAGAGAGGATCCGGATCTCAAATACTCCCCACCGAATAAGTTTATTGTCTATTTTTCTTAAATTTTTAAATGACATATTAAGGAATTAAGATAATGTTATTTGTGTGAAAGTCACATAATCAAATGAAAATAAAATCACTTATGAATATTTGAAGTTGAACAATCTGATCCGACATAATTTCAGAAAGAAGAAAAAAAAAAATCAAGTTTTCAAATTGCAAGTATTCGTGTAATTTGAAAAAACAAATTAGGAAAAAACTTAGGTACATCTAGATAGGTGTTTCCTAAATACTCCACTCAATCTCTATCATCAAATTGTATTGAATTTCACATCATAAATTTCAATCGAACGGTAGAAATTGAATGGAGTACCTAGAAAATACCTATCTAGATGTACCTAAATTTTTGCCTACAAATTAACATGACTAACTTAAAAAATTGTCACAAATATTCACACTAACTAATTACTTTGTTTATTTTGCGAATTGAATTCAATTTTGATTTAACCAGACAAACAATTCATGTGTACATTTTTCTTAACATGGATGGCCAAAAGTCGCACTCGAACTAAATATTAGTTTTGAGAGCTTTTTTTTCTTTAGTAAAAATGTGATTATGAGAGTCATATATGCTATTGTAGTAATAATGCGCTGCATTATTGTTTTCTATTTTAATATTAATATATAATTTATTGTTAGCTTAATTGTTATACCTTTTTATTTGCAATTTCTTCAATGAATATTTTTTAATGATTTTTTAGCTACCAATTAAAAATGTTGAACTCTAATTATCGTAAATCGTATTGACAACATAAAACAATACTGACTTAATCATTTTGCATATGTAGTCAATTTTCTTTATTTTTTTTAAGCAAGGCCAAACTCCATTATTTTATATGCGATTTTATGTAATTCATGTTTTCTTTTGTTTGCAATTAAAGGAGTGGGTTTTATGAATTCTCTGAAATCTGGTGTGGCCGTGAAGATGCTGGTTACAACTTTCTAGGTATGATAATTTAAAATAGTCGATCACCTCTGGGTAGACCCGTCAATGATCAGTCATTAATTGTTTTTCATTCGTTTCATGACAGATGAAACGATTATGATCAAAGAATTTTTTTCGTTTAAATAACAAAACGGTTAACGAAAGCATATTGTTTCGTGATCGTTTGTTTCGTAGTTTCGTTTGTGACTGTGTATTGTTATAATTGTTTTGATTTTAGAAAAAAAACGTTATGCTGAGAGAAGGTGATGTGGGATGAGATGAATGATGCTTGAATGAAGAGATGAATGATTTAATTCTGATGAATTATTATAATCGTTCACCACCAGTTCCTGATTTGTTTTAGCGTGATGAGAGAGGAAATGAATGAAGAGTGAAGATAATGAGTTTGATCGTTCTGTTTCGTTCCGATCGTTTTGATCGTTTTCTTTAACGGAACAATTAACGAAACAAAAATTCTTAATCGTTCATTAAACAAAATGGTTAACGAAACTATCATCTTTCGTGATCGTTACGCACGTTAGACAAGTCTACCTTCGCGTAAACATTGACCAGACGAGTAATAATTACAAAATTGAAAAATATATCAGATCGGAAAACTCTGTTTCTATAGTAGAATGATAAGATAACATGTCCTTCATTCATAATTCAAATCATAAAATGGAGAGTGGGGTTCACCTAATTATCACCTATTTATCACATTACATTACTTTTGTAGATTCCTTTCTTTTTGCTTGTCACAATCTATAAAACCGTAGGAAAGATCTTTTCGTATTTTCATTTCGAGATTATTTTATTTGAAATATTTTTGTAGGCATGTGCCTATTAAAAATCTCTTTCTTTTTATCCTTTTTAAGGATCCATTTTTGTTTAATGCTTCAAAAAAAAAAAAAAAATGAAAAACCGAGATCTCAAAGATATGTTTTTTTTTCATTTTATTACACTCGTGTCAGTAACACAAGATATATCCTATCATTTACATCATTTTTTTATATAGAAAATAAGATATTGCATTCTTTCTCAAAATATTGAATTCTACAGTAATAGAAAGAGGTTGTTTCAAAAAATTCTTTTAATCATATTTTTTTATATCATCATTATTAAATATTTTGCCCTAAATTAAGTATTTAGATCAAATCACTCTTTTTCGAAATTTAAATTTGTAACTTACTCGAACATATACAAAATATTGCGTTATTTCTAACAATCTATTACATGATATTTTTTAGAATGTCAAGGATCACTATAGTATTCTATCGGTGTCCGTGAAACTAAATTTTAATTAACATCGACGATCTCAAATCCTAAAGTATAGAAGCAACTTTTGTCTTTGTCGTTTCTTGTGTCTTCTTGGTTTGGAGTACGGAGAAGAAAAATGTTTCAGATTCCTTTCCTATAATACAAAAAGAGGGTTACTATTTGACGAGTCAAGTGTAGATTTGTTTTCAAACTTTTAGAAATTTTCGAAGACATATAGTTTTGGCAATCCAAATATTGTTAGGTAGATAATATTTTGAGACGTTGGTTACATAGATAATATCAAATAAAAATATTGTTAGGTTGCATACTTGCATTTATAGATTGTTTCGTCTATATTATTATTTCAAAAAAAAAATCATCTTTAATTTCTATTTAAAAACATAGTGTCAATAATCTTCTTAAAGAATTTTTGAAAAAATTCCCTACAACTGTAATCTTATAAATGTATGAAAGTATTACCGACAAAATTTAACTTTATATTTCTCAATATTACCATCAAAATTTTATATTGTTTCAAATATACATTTATATCAAAACGGATCTAATACTTTTAATGTAATGAAAAACTATTCAAAATATTATTATCGATAAGTAGTTTCATCTTCCTGCATATAAGATAATTATTTTATTTTTGGGAGTATAGAACTACTAAAAAATCATTGATCTGTTTTATAAAAAGACTTGAAAATATGATTTTATCGCTATATGCATATCTATCTAAAATATTGAAATATTTTCACTTTAGTAAATTTGACACTTGCACAATATTTCTTTGAAAATTTTCATTATTCTCAGAATCTGTAATAACAACTAAATTATTAAAAAAAATTGTTGGTATTGAAAAAATACGTTTGATAAAACTTGATCATATAAGTCATAAGTTGACAACTTGACAGTTTATTTATCCAAAATTATTTTGTATTATATTTTATCCAAAATTATTTTGTATTATATTTTCAAAATATGCACAAATGAGAGGTCTCGCGTAAAAGTGTACTGAATGAAAATTAAAGTTATATTGTTGAATTAGAATGAACTTAAGTTTCTATTTCAGAATTATGTAAATCTTAACACTTTGTCTTAATTAGAAATATAAAAATTATTGTGATATATTAAAACAAAATTATATTTCATCCTTATAATTTAAGTATTGTATATAAAAAATTAATATGATACAACTTAAATATTATATTTCTAAGATATTTAAGTTTACATGATTCATATAAAAATATTACAAAAATAGAAATTTTATTTTCTTAAAGAATGATATAGTATGTATATCGCATAGATTTAAATAAAAATTTAATTTTCAAAGTAAATTTAGTGCCTTCATTTGAAAATTAATTTAGCATTTATTGTTTAAGAAACCCACTATGAGATAAACTTACTATCCTACTAAGAACTAGTTGAAGTCTTAAAGACAATACTTTTGTGAACATTTTATAACTACAATTTGATAATCCTATTGGTCTATAATATGAAACTAATTTAGCATTTGATAGAAATGAGGCAAAGAGTTGCTCTATCTAATTTCCCCAAATCAAAATTACCTTGAAAGAAATATTGAACATACAAAGTAAATCTTCCTTGATGATCTCCTAAAATGATTGATAAAAACCCATAAAAAATCCATTGGACCTGAAGATTTATCTGCCCCCATACTGAAGACAGCAAAATTTATTTCCTCTGTAAATTAACTAATAAGTATTTTATATGAGAGCTGATAGGCAGATACGATTCATTGATACGCAATTGATACGTGCGTCAATGTGCGTCGTTATGCATGTTAGACGTCTTGTTATGCATGTTATTCGAGTTCGGATGCATGTTATTTTGTACTGAAAACATAATTATGCATATTATACGTAACATGCATAAAAAAGCGCTTAACACGCTAATTATTTTTTCAGTACAAAATAACATGCATCCGAACTCGAATAACATGCATAACACGCATTTAACATGCATAATGACGCACTTTGTTGCACGTATCAATTGCGTATCGCCAAAACATTTTCCATTTTATATTTTATAACAGACTAACCTGCTCAGAACTCCATTAGTTTTTGTAAGTCATAATTTCGGCATGCATATTTACTTAGAATAGCCTCCAAACTTTAAACTATTCTTAGAGCAAACCTAACTTTCTTGATACAAACTACCATGCATGCACTTTCCATAATTATATGATTATTACACATATAAACTATCTGCTTTTGACACAGTTGAGTATATCTTGAAAATTAGTCCAAGCTGTAGACTTTGTGTGTCTGAAATGGTTCGGAAGGCATTTCCCATTATCCAGCCGGTTTTTAGGTCGTTTAATTATTTCTTTTGTTTAAATAACGAAACGATTAACGAAAAAATATTGTTTCGTGATTGTTTATTTCGTAGTTTCGTTTGTGACTGTGTATTATTAGAATTATTTTAATTTCAGAAAAAAGTACTATGCTGAGAGAAGGTGATGAAATAGTAGATGATGAATTGCTCGAATGAGGAGATGAATGATTTGATTTCTGTGTATGATTAGAATTGTTCACCACCGATTTCTGATTCGCTTTAATGTGATGAAAGAGGAGATGGATGAAGAGAGAAGAAAATGAATTTGATTGTTATGTTTCGTTTTGATTGTTTTTTTTAACAAAACAACTAACAAAGTTTTTTTTAATCATTCATTAAATAAAACGATTAACGAAATCATCATCTTTCGTAATCGTTACATACGTTAAGGTCTACTGATTTTGCCAGTTTTAGTAATAAGTCGTCAGTATTCCATTCATACTTTCACAGTCACCCATTTGTTTTTATATAATTCTTCGTTCTTAGTTTCTAATGGCACACATAAAAAAATTTAGAGTTCTCATTTAAATTAATGGGTGTTCATTCTTTTTCGATTGTAGTCAATTTGGACTCGCGTTTATACGTAGAAAGATAATGTCAATATTATATGTGTTAGGTTTGTGACTATGGAAGCTATTCTTCTACCGCGCAGCACCGACAGACGACTCAGATTTTCTGCACTGTAAGCTACGAACAGTCCAGATTTGATTCAGGGAGGGTCTTATATTATAAAGTTTAGCTTGCAAGAATCTCGATGCAAATCAAAGACTGAGATTTGCTGCGCAACACGCACAGTGTCGGTGCTGTGCGGTAGAAGATCTCGTTCCTTATGACTATAACTTAAATGTACTTTATTAATACTCTTTTCTCTCCATATATATTTTTTTTATTAGTGAGTATAACAAAAATGAAAATTTATTAAATAAAATTTGGTATAAAGCAAGTCAGTAATTTTAAATTGAGGCATCAATACATTTTTATAGAAAAAAGAAAAATTAATCAAAGGCACCAATAAGATTCAAAGCCTAGTGAAGACGGAAGCTGTTTTTGTGCCGCGCAGCAGTTACAGACGGTTCAGATTTTCTGCGCTGTAGGCTACGGACGGTCCATATTTGATTCAGAAAGATATGATATTATAAAGTTTAGTTTGCATAAATTTCGATGCAAATCAAAGATTGAAATTTATTGCCAAGCACATACATTGTTTTTGTTGCGCGTTAGAAGATCTCATTCCTAGTGAAGCCCGTTGGAGATGGCCCGCCCCCAGACCAACTTTTAGTTTCAAAAATAAATTTGATTTAGTGTATTTTTTTCTGAAAAAAAAAGTTACAATATTTCAGCACTAATTGAAAATAATTGTGGAATTGGTCTCATTCTATGATATTTCCTCGATCCGGCCTGATAGTGATTTAAAAGTTTTGCTCAAAGTCGCTATTCAACGATAGTATGAATATAACTTTTTAAATCAATATATTTTAATTCAAAATTATTTTTTAACTTAAAATCATGTCTTGAAGAATAATTTTTTGCTAAATTTTGCCCAGAAAAAAATGTCAAATTTGCGTCCACCTGAGTACTGATACTGTTTATTCGTCGAATAATTTTTCACATTAATTCTTTTTAGAATAAAATTCTACATGGTTGACACATTTAATTTTTTCTAATGATGTGCAGCTTTTTAATTGGTGGACTAAAATAAAAAAATTCTGATAGGAATATTTTTAGATAATTTAAAGAATAAGTGGGAATAGTATGACAAATAATGCTTTTGTCACTGCCTATTTTCACTGATAGCCGAATTTTTTTTACATCAGTGAACTTTTTTCCGTACTTTTTTTTTTCATGCAATTGTCAACCAAAATTAAGACAAAACATACCAATGTTTAAATAAGGTAATTAAAATTCACAAATTTAATTTGAAATTAAAATATAATATTTAATAAATTGGTAGTTTGGGAACAACGAACAAGCTCAAAGGTATATGATAACTGTGTTCTAGTGGCACCAGGGGCAGATTCAGAATTCTCGTCAGGAGTTCAAGATTTACGGTTTTTTTCAGGGGTCCGAAATGATGGCATTTATAAAAAAAATTCAAATACATGGTCATTTCTGAAAAAACGTAATATTTTTATCGCTTTAAAAAAAAAAACTTTTCAAGAGAATTCAGCTGCACCCGTGGCTCCGCCACTAAGTGGCACCTCCATATCTTGGTCTCTGTTTCTAAAATTGACAGGCATTGACCAAAATCCAGAAAAATAGGTTTCCTTGCCATTTTGTTTTGGTATTGATAAAAATAAAAAATGGTACCAGATCCGGTATGGCAAATCTTGGTTAGGACCACCAACATGTAAGAGAAAAGATACATTAGCTCTAGGTTTAGAATCTTGTAAAATGAATGTCACAATCTCCAAAGAAGTTCGTCTTTATCTACTAAAATAATATTTTTCATGCTTTTTCATATTGCTCATGAAAATCATAATAAAAATAAGTTAAATGAGATGGAATCACACAAATATGATAAGACTAGAGTGCTTCATGAAGCATTAAATCTCTCGTGTTTCATATCTATTATCTTAAAAAAATGACATCTTCGGACTTGTTTCTTAAAAATATTTTAAAATAACTAGAAAGTTAAAAAAATAACGAAATTTGATTTCCTAAAAGAATTTAAAATGAACAATTTATTGAGCATGATAAATCAAAATTTTAAGATAAATAAGTTTAGTTAGGAGCACAGATGCCTTCATGCTCCTATGAACACGGTGGGTTTACTCTCAATATATTCCAAATCATTTAACAATATTAGTAAAATGAATAATTTTCAATTGCCTGATAAATTTAACATTAAATAATTTGATTGTATATAATCATTATTAGATGAATTAACTTGTCTTCAAACCCAACTATTTTTATGAAGTGTCATTGTCAGTGAACTCATTTATGTGAGTAAAGCTATAGTATTTCTAGGAGCATCAAGATCTTTTCTACTTCTAACTCAAAAAATATTTTTAATCAGTTGTAAATTTTTATTTATTATTCTCAATAATTCCTTTATATCAACATGGGGGACAAAATAAATATACTTTTAGAAGCTTTGAAATAGCTGTTTTGAATTTAATTTGTAAATTGATCTATATTTATAAGCATTTATTATTTTATTATTATTTTGAAGTCACTTTCAAAAATTGAAAACAAATACTTAAAAATTCTAAAAATAGAATTCTTAGATTGCAATTCTGGGAACAAGAATGAATTATCATTAAATTAATTAACGATTACAGTGAGAAATATCTTTCTCAGAGAAGAATCAAATTCACAGTCATCAATGACCGGGAATAAAGAAAATAGTGCACGTACAAAAAGGATATAATTATTCTTTATCTATAACTGTTGAATTCTATTATTTTTTCCTAACTAAAAAGTTATTATGTAGTGACAAAAAATAGTAGAAATTGTGCTCTTATAATAATGTCAAAGGTACAAAATCTTGTGAAGCACAAATCAGAACAAAGTTACAACTTACAACCATCCCATACAAATATCCTACCAGTGGCGGATTCAGAATTATGATCAGGGGTAGGCACTACTTACTTACAAAATATAAATTCGTCAAAATATTGAATACCATAGTTATTAAAGAGTATGGTTTATTAGGAGATATTTGTTTTTTGCCACTACAAAACTTCAAAATTGTCAAAATGCCACTCAGAATTTTTTTGTCAAAATTACACTATCAGTCACTTTTTGTATAGAGACCAGGTGTCGATAGTGGCATTTTGGTAATTTTTTTCTGAGTGACATTTTGATAATTTTCAAGTTTATAGTGACATATAACTAATTTTCTCTTAAATATTAGAAAATTAAATATAACTATAATATTAATAACCACCTACAAAATTAAATCAAATCGACGACGTTAAATCGAGCCGACATACCCTAATTTTTTTACAAGGTGTTGTGTACCTTCATTCAATTTAGCATATTTCTCACACCGACATAGTAAAACATCGACTGACAAGATTCAAAATAAAAATATCATCTAATAATCAAACAATAAGAATTAAAGTAATATCAATTGATTAACCTCAGATAAACTGAACTAGAAGCCTAAGACCAATATGATCATATTGAAATAAAACTTAAAATGACATTTTTTTTGTTAGATAGACAAAGTTGTGTAGCAAAATTTCTTTTGCTTATTTATGAAGTTGAGCAAGGATCACTTTACATGTAGTACTTAAATTGGTTGATTTTTATTGTATTGCTATTTTTATTATATTTCAATCGGTAAGTATTTTTAATGATAAAATTTGTTTGTTTGTCATTTCTTTTTAGCATTAATATTTTATAATAATAACTTAATAAGTGAATCATATATCCAAATATATATAGTAGTAACAACTGAATGTCTGAAGCATATATTCAAGTGTTATAATACATTTAACAATTGAAACAAGCTTAGAATGAAAATTTGCATCTCATATGAAAATTTATGAAATTTGCATCTATTTTGACGTTGAAGTATTTGAGTGTGGGAGGATCTGAGGGACTCGTCAGACGCTAACAACGGAGGTTCGACGAGGCACACACGATCACAACTCGCAAGTTTGGGCTTAGCCACTTAGGGTTAGGGTTCGAGCTGACGGTGATTTACGACTCGGGTCAGAGGAGAAGAAGAGAGGGATGATCCATTCAGAGTCTTTAGTATGCCGAAAATAGCGATTTGCAAAGAGAGCGAAGAGAGGATCAATGATCTTAGTTTGAGTCAGAAAATATTGAATGAGTCTGAAGCAGGGGTAGGCACAATATTAATCCAGGGGTAGACACCGCATTGAATATCATTGAACGTATGCCGAATTTTAGAATCCAAGAGTAGACACGTGCCTACCCCTGCGGAATGCTACATCCGCCCATGATCCTACCTATGTTTCAGCATTAGAGACATTAATTCAGAATTCAATCCCCAATTTCAATTTTCTCGGGCTTTTATATTTAATCATTTAAGTTGCTAATATTCCCTTGCAACTTTTTTAAGTACATCACTCCCTTGTCAAATGTAATAGAATATTTAATCTTGGGTTGAAACAAACGAACAAGCAACAAATTCAATTAAAAAAGAGAGAAAAAAAAGGAAAAAGAGCGCGAAGTTTACATCACGGAAGACTTGGCGCGTCGCGCGCGGCGCCTAGTGCGCGCATCTTCACAATTACAAATTTACAAGTGTGCACTTTGCAACGCCGACGGTTTAAATTTTCTGCGCTGTAAGTTACGGACGGTTCAAATTTGATTAAGGAGGGTATGATATTATAAAGTTTAGCTTGCACGAATCTCGATGCAAATCAAAGACTTAAATTTGTTGCGCAACACGCACAATATCGATACTGCGTGGTAGAAGATCTCGTTCCGACTTACAATGTTACAAACTTACAGTTACACGACTCGTTTAAATTTAGTCAATGACATCGACCCGTTAATTAATTTGTAACTTGTAAGTATTTATGACATGATCAGATTGTGCACTTTACGACTAACGCGGCCAAATATTGTTGACACTTGCCATGCCTAAAAAGGTTTCTTCATACATCGTAATTGCTGCTACTAGACACTAATCAGATGACATCCGTTGACTGCATGATATGAGAAATTTTGGGAGGTAATGCATGATTGGTTATTAGCACAAAAGCCAAAAGGTGAGATTGTGATCTCCACCATAGCATTAATAATTGATTCCTTGGATAAACGGGTCGGATATGTAAAATTGGATCGGATTTAAAGTGATCTAAAATTGGTTGCAGTTTGGACAGCTTCCAAAAATTTTACTAAAAGAAAAAAGACATACTACATCACAACATCAGTTAAAATATTTGAAAAGAATGATGTATTTTTTCATTTTATATGTATATTTTTAACAATTTTGATATATGAATGGGATAATTGGATAAATGCAACTCCAAAGTTTCTATATTTGAAAAATGCCACTTTAAAATTCAAGTTTAGAAAAATACCATTGCAAATTCAGTTGGTCTTTACTTTTGCCACTCTACTAATATAATTAAATGAAAAAAAGAAATGACTTATTAAATTCCTAAAATAACCTCATCTCTTTCTTTCTCTCTTCCTCAGAGAACTGAAATTTCCAAGTAGTCTTTCTCGTCTCTCCCTCCATTCATCTGAGCAAATTTTTTGAATGCTTCGACTAATTTTCCAAAACACCAACCACATGGTCCTTTTCAACTGCTTGAATACCTATTTGTCTTGAATCTCTGTTTACTTTGTCCTTTTGTTTGAAAGAAAGAAAAGGCAAATTGAATACATAAGACCTACTACAACATTAGCACGATCCGCACAGGTGAATTGAAAACTATTCAAATGCATTAAAAGAGAAAACAAAACAAAGATTATTTAACACACATTTTGATCTTAGATGAAGCTTTGGCCTCATTGGTAATTTGGAGGGAGTTCTGTGATATATAATAGCTTCAATCACTCGATTATAGTCTTCAAAAGAAATTTCACATGTGAGATAAAATTTTCTCTCTGGTTTTTTAGTTAAGGATTCAAGGTTTGTTCGGGAGAATGGAAGGAGGGAAGACTTGGGACTTCACTTTTCTGACGGGTAAGAAAGAAAGGGATGGGGTATTTTAGGAATTTAGTAAGTTATTTCTTTTTCTAATTTAATTATAATAATAGAGTGGCAAAATTAAAGATAAACTGAGTTTGCAATGTCATTTTTCTAAATTTGAACTTTGAAATGGTATTTTTCAAATATTGGAACTTGGCATTTATCCAATTATCCCTATATGAATTGAATGGTGATTACTACTTGAATGATGATTACAAGTTGAATAATAAGTTTTTCATGTCTTTTTTAATTTATATTAATTAAAATTTTAGATGATTTGCATAGAGAATAAAAAAAGTCCGGGCGGGTCTACCCGCCCGTGTCCGACTCGTGCCCGACCCGTATCCGTGCCCGGATCCGCGGATCTATCACGGGTCGGGTTGGCCCCAAATCCTCCAAACCCATCTAAACCCGTGCCCGTGTAGACCCGTGCCCGACCCGTCCCAAGATCCGCCCGTGCCCGACCCGTGGACCCGTGGACCCGACCCGTGGATTCGACCCGTAGATCCGTGCAAAAATTCAAAAAAATTCAGAAAAATTCGAAAATATATATATATATATATATATATATATATATATATTAAAATAATGTACAGTTTTAAATTCAAAAATTAAAAAAAAATAAAAAAAATAAAAAAGTTGGACGGATCCGACCCGACCCGCCCGGACCCGTGCCCGACCCGTCTGGACCCGCCCGGACCCTACCCGCCCGGGTTTATCACGGATCGGGTTGGGGGTTTTGGGTTCGGACCCGTGCATACCCGCCCCGTCGTACTCGTGGATCAGGACGGGTCGGATCCACAGGTACCCGACCCGCCCCGTTTTGAGAACCCTAGATTTGCAGTAAAAAGTATGCGGCTTAAACTTTAACCAGGTGTGAGTTATGATAAGAAAATAATTAAGACTTTACGTTTACAACATAGCTGGATTCTAGACGCAACTTCCTTCGAAAACAAATGAAACTTGATATATTGAGAATAGACTCGAATATCTATATCTAAAGAGTTAAGAACACTATCTATAGCTTCGTGAAAGTAACCGAACTTGATATAAAAATTACCACGCAGCATGAAGGAACTATAATTAGTGTTCTTTTATTGTCGCAAGTTATGTAATTTCGAGTTTGAGTCCAAACATCATTGGTCCAAATCGCCCAAAGTGTTATCGAAGTAGCATCATCAACCATCCAACTACTCGGTATCTCCAGAGAGCTTTGGCGTACAAAATCTTTGGGAGGGGGGAGACCGCATTCGTGTTCAACAAACGCGACAACTACCTCCTCTACAAGATGTTGTGCATCCACAAGGAGGGATTCCAGATCCCGGATGTCAGGGCCCACATGATCCGCCACATTGACGCGATTCTCAAGAAATCTGCACATCGGAGGAGGTATATTCGTCGGTGGGTTAGTCACTCGCCTAGCCTATCATCTCAAGGTCCTAGGTAAGGGGACAATATACCGAGTCAAGTTGGACGCCGATATTCCACTCATCAACATGAAGTACTTCAAGTCCATGGGCTTGATCACAGAGAAGGACATGGTGTTCTATCATGTGACCTTCCACCGAGACCTCGTGCCCCTACCTCTATCTCCTCTGGATGTAAACCAGAGAAGCACTTAGATTGCACACCCGACACACATGGCCTATATGGTACATCAGGCGTCTCCAGCCGATGAGCCATTACCGTTGCAACCTTTCCAGCCGGCACCTCAGCCGACATATGATCCGGGCATGCCAAACATCCAAGCTCTCATGGATTACATGGTTGGCATGAACACTCGATTTGAACAACACATCACCAACTTAGATAACTCTTGGCAGCACATGTACGACACCCTTGACAACACTTGGCAGTAGAGGTACACATACATCAACAACAGGTGGTCGGTTCGGTACGCCAAATTGAACCAAAATTTCACTATGCTGCATGAGTCACGTTCTCGCTCCCAGCACAATCTGCGCGACCTATAGGAGCACTATTATTCTCTATACAAAGACTATAGTCGCCTCAACAATGCAATGACTTGGTTGTCGTCCGAGCAGACTACATGATTCTACGATCTCTACTACTTTGCGGACGAAAACCAATAGCTGGTACATGACACCTACCACCTGACGCAACATATTGCGAACTGACACATCGAGCATGACGACATGCATCCAGAGGAGGTACCAGCCAAAGCGAGGCGGGAGTCGATGCGACACCCATGTAAAATAGATAAATGACCTTAAGTCTCATAGGTGCTTGGACAATTGTTCAACGGTTGGATGTACCAAATATAGCACGAGGCAGTCTCAAGAGCGCACTGTCAAGTGAGAACTTTCTTCTTGTGTGAGGTTCAAGATTTCACATTTTTACGAGCTTTTCTAGAGTTTTTAAATTATCATATGGTAAAGTGAAAAGCAGAAGCGGAGTGTGGAATATATTATTTGAGTAGGTCAATTGTGGAGTGAAGATAACGCAATATTTTCGAATATTTTTTTACGGAAAGACTCGATAGAGATATGCATAAAATATCATCAAGATTCTTTGGGATTTTTCATGTCATTTAGGTTAAAATTTTCATTTTATTTTTACTCAGAAAATTTGGGTCCGTGAGGTGAAGAAGACTACCGAATATTATTCCAGTCATTCCTCATCCCAACCTCAGATTGAAATTGGGAGAATGCCTTTTGGTTTGTGCAACACACCGACTACTTTTCAGCGTGCTATGATGGGCATTTTCTTCGATTTAATCGATAAATCAATGGAGGTATTCGTGGATGATTTTTTTATGTATGGCGAAGACTTGATAGTTGTTTGGTCAATCTCTCGAAAGTTCTGTAGCGATGCGAAGATGTCAATTTGGCTCTAAATTGGGAGAAGTACCATTTCATGGTACAAGAAGTCGTGTTGGGGCATGTTCTTAGCGAATGGGTTGGAGGTTGACAAGGCGAAGATTGAGGTAATTGAGAAAGTACCCTTCCAATTCAAAGAAGTTCGTAGTTTTTTCGATCATGCCGGGTTCTATAAGAGGTTCATCTGCAATTTCTCGAAAGATGCCAAGCCCTTAACAAACCTCATACTCAAAGATGCACCATTCGACTTTGATGAAGGTTGCCTCAAAGCCTTTGAAAAGATCAAGAAAGCCCTCATCTTCGCACGAATCTTGCAACCTCTGAATTGGAGCAAGCCGTTTGAGATCATGTGTGATGCAGACACCATTCTCTAAAAGAGAGCATCGGATTCTATTCTCCGTTTTGGTCTAGGAGGGATTGATTAGTAAGGGGAGGAATAATGGAACTGCTAACTTTCTCTGTTATATGCGATGGTACTTTTTCTTTATCAACTGTCTTTTCCTCGGGAACAAGGTAATGTAAGGTTGAACTAACTACCTACAACTGGGATTCTACTACTGTACTGCTGTCCAAACACCTAGTCCTGATAGTTGAAAGCTATAATAAGTATCTAACTACACTACTTAGCTATTCGTTCCTAATACATATTAAGGGCACCCACATACTACTATTCGTTTCCCGAAGCTTGAAAGTAAGCAACTGAACTATTCGCTTTTTCACGATCGTGTGGAAACAAAACAACCTTGAACACATCAATGATTGCTTTTACCTAAGCAACTTCTATACTACATTATTAGAACTGTCTTTTGGTTCGTGATTTTGTCGTAGGCGCAGTGCTAGGGCAACATATGGACAACAAGCCTTATGCAATCTACTATGCGAGTAAGGTGTTGGACGAAGCACAAGCCAATTACACCACAACTGAAAAGAAGTTGCTTGCATTTGTATTTCCAATCAACAAGTCCCGCTCCTACCTTATTGGCACGGAGGTAATTGTCTACACCGACCACACAGCAGTTTGGTATCTCCTCACCAAGAAGGACGCTAAACCATGATTGATTTATTGCATCCTTCTCCTACAAGAGAATGATTTGGAGATCAAGGACAAGAAATGAATGAAGAACTCGGTTGTCGAAGATCTCTCTCGGTTCATTTACAAACCGACATCAGGTGATCAACCCATTGATGATTTCTTTACAAATGAGCACCTCTTTCAAGTGAAATCTACTGAAACCCATTGGTTCACGGATCTTGCCAACTACCATGCTTAAGGGGAGATCCCAAGTGAGTTCTATTACCAACAAAGGAAGAAATTCCTAACCGATGCGCTACTTTTGGAACGACCCTTTCCTTTTCAAGTTAGGAGTTGATAGCATTCACCAAAGATGCACTCCGAAGGAAGTACCTCGATCCTTCTTCATTGCCACTCCTCATCATAAGGAAGACGACAGTTGGGTAATGAAGACGACATCGAATGGGTTTGTGTGCGATGGCTGGCTAATGAAGACGACAATTGGTAGAGGTACCAGATGTCTTGCTTGCAAACACGAGATATGTTGATACCTAGATGTTAGTGAATTAGATCATGATGGGACAATGATGTGACATTCTATGAAAGTAGGAGGGATAATAGGAATTATAGAATTATATTGGTACTGATTATTGTGTTAATATTATAACTTTTGCTATTTTTGCTAAGATATGTTCTTTTGTTGTTTGGAACTTAAGATAGGTTCCGCAATTAAAAAAATACTTGTGATCTAGTGAAATCGGTTACAGAAGGTATTTTGGATCCGAAGGTTCCATGGATGTAGCCCTAATTTGTTTGTAGGTCAAACCACATTTACATAGCGTGTTATCTTGCTCTTTTCTATCTCTTTTACTATCTTTACGCTTTATTGTTTGAATTATACTATTGCTTTTAGTACTTGCTTGATTAAGATTTTAGCTAGGTGATTAAAATCTAAAAGTTTGAATTGAAATTGATAAAACGCTTCTGCAATCGTGTTTGATCTTAGAATTAAAAAATATCAGGTCCATCCCACATAGAACTTAGATTGTAAAGCTTATAAAGAAGTTATCCTTAGCAGCATATATTGTGGGACATACACAATAGTCACCCCAAAAATGAATTATTCCCTCCCATCTTTCAAAATCAAAGAAATAATGTGTTCCCCTATGACATGCAACAAATGAGTATTTAATATTATCAAATCCTATCAAAATATCACTAGAGGCTCCATGAGCTTTAACATAATAACAATCAAATTCTGAGGGAGCATAAGATGAAAACATTCTCTTTGAATATCTAGCTCATTTAGTTTTCTGAATTCTCAAGATATCATTTTTTTATAAAAAATTAATGCTTTCAAATATTTCCTTTAACTTCTTTATTAAGCCCTCTTATGTTTCAACACAAAATTTTCATGGTATAACTATATGTTGTACCCTTATAATGATTTTATCTAAGTGGACTCTTTTCTCCTTATGTTTTCTAATGAATTTTGTCCTAAAATTATTTTTGAATTCCATCTCCTCTAATGCAGAGTCAAACTGCTTCTTAGTCAAATTTCTTAGAAGTTTTACATATTCAACACTATCTATAATGCTCTCAGCTAACTTGAACCCAAATCAATTGAACAATTCTACCACCTCCTCATATGACAAATCATTGCAAGGAATTTTTTAATCAAAGAATTTGTACCTTCATGTGTGATCATATTTACTGATCTATACTTCTGGTTGATTGCCCTTTCCAGTGCAGGAATTCTGGATTGTTCCTCTGTCTAAGACTCTTCCTAGTTGCCTGAGGTATAATGACCCTCGTCTCTAGATTCACTGCCACCATTGTTCCATTCATGTTATCAACATTCTTTTCTCCTGGTTGTAGTGGTGATATCTGAGCTAAAGGTTGAACATATATTGCAGTGTGAACATCTTCTTGTTCATGAAAGATATTCCATTTGTTGTTCCTCCCCCTATTATCCTCCTCCTTGATATTCACTAAAATTAAAACTCCTTGTCCTTCAATTCCATCCTCCTTATTCTCTAATGTAGATGCACCATCATAACCTTTTAGAGTCAGAAAAGGAGGCTCCTCATGGAATAGTGAAAATGAGGTTCTTTTTGATAACATTTGCTATCCTGAATCATCTTTTTACCTTTATCATATAGTTCAGGCTCTCTACCCCCCTTCATTGCCAGTACTAGCTGTCAGTGTTGGTGTTCTAGACCCAAATCATATGTTTGATTATTTAATTTATTAGTGAATGATTATATCATTTGTTCCTTGAGATATTATATTTTGTGGATTATCTGGATTGATGACCTGGATTGTAGAATTCCACCAATGAAATACATATAATTACTCTTAAAAGTCTTTGATCTTGGTAATTAGTAAGGAACACTAATTGACCAATATAAGATCAGTGTGTCTGATTAGATGATGATCACATTCTACATATCATATGGCAAAAAGTTGTCAATGCTAATCACACAGGTGTATACATCAAGATGTATAGCACTAGACAAATCCAAAATGAAATATCACATGGATTGTGTTACGTGTCATTGATATTTCATTTGTGTCATGAATTCTAGGGTTGAGATGTTTATATTTCCTACATGAGAAATATACATCGTTGGTACTCTCCAACGCTCACTTTAATTATGAGTTATATAGACAGTTACTACAATATGTATAACTTGTGTGGAGGACTATACACATCAAGATATCATTGTCATCTATATATGATATAGATGATGATATCTCTGGGCCCCTTGATAAAGTTTTTATTATTTGCATGCAATATGATTATATGTTATTCATATCATAATTAAACTTTAGAAAATCAAGAAATAATAATTAGCAAGGATGACACATTCCTACCTTGCAATTATTTTGATATCATGAGACAAGAAATTGACACAATAATATTTTAATATTACAGGATCATGATTTTGCATTGTGCTTTTTCATCTACATCATTTAGGTAATCAATATATCATGATTAGTTGTATCATTGATTTATGAAATTAAAATGTTTAGTTTCATTGTCATAATGATGGGATCCCATAGGATCACATCATATGAAAGATTAAAAGAAAATGTTGTAAAATAATTCTAGTAATATTTAAAGTATGTGTGACATATTTTTAAAAGGCTTTTGACACATGAGAGATGCATATAAATTAACATTGGATATAAATTTATATGTTGGCCTTTTAATATATGAGATTGTGGACTTAATTAAATATTAATATGATTAATGTGTTTAAGCCCAAAGTCCAAAGACCAAATATAGGCCATAAAATTGCTGGGAAGAATTGATTAATGTCGATATAATATTGAAGTATATCATTAAACCTAATCAATTTTCATTAAAGAGGAGAGAAATTTCGGAATAATTTTTTGAGATAAATTTAAACAGGATTTTGAAAGGGCAAGCCTCAATCATTCTGAATATATAACCTATGAAAATTGAAGCCCTTTGAGTCTAGAATCCAACGGTTCAAGTTTCAAGTCGTTTGGAGTTATCTATAAAGAGGTTATGGCAGATTTAATACTGAAAGGTCAAAAATTCAGCTTTTAACTTCTTGGCTGAAATTTCTCTCCCTCTCCCAATTTTTCTCTAATGTGTTAAGACAAAAAGTCCATTAAGATTTCTGAAATTTTGAAGAAGGTTTTGAAACTAGAATTAATGCTACACTTGTTGTTTTCTTACTGGCCTTAGAGATACAAGTGTTTCTTTAATCTTTCGGTGGATATCTAAGGATGCTCGACGGTTGACGAGCTAAGCACAACCACCGTAACAAGGCGCACAGAATAAGAAGTTGCTAAGCTAGACAACCCTACTCGATTTGATTTGGAGATCAAATCATAAGGTATAAAATTATTCTCTAATTATTTAGGCAAATAAATATTATCTTTACACTGATAACGGCTAGATCATTTGTTTTGAGATGAATAAAAACTTTGTTTTATTTCTTGTTTTCGAAGCTTCAAAACTTTCACCAGCTTCTCCCACTACTTGCCTTTCATTCTCTCTATCTCCCATTCATTTTCACTAAAATCATCACTCTCCTTCCTCCTCCTTATCAGTCCCATTACTAGTATTCTCCTCATTTCCTTGTGTTTTATCATGTTTATCGGAAGAAAAAGGATCTTGACGATTCCATGCTCTCTTTCTCTTTGGAGTATCACTTCTTTGATCTACAGTTCCGTCGTGGAAGAACTTCATCTTAGTCCAACATAATTCATTTATATCATTCCTAATCATCACCTTGGTGAATCTAGGTATATCCTCATTACCACATACTCCAGTTCTAACCTTAGCTTCCTTCAGATTAGAGCGATTGAGAGTTTGTTGATCGATCCGAAGCACAAGACCTAATCGTTCAATTAATTACTCAAATTCTTTTTGTATCAGAATTTCCTTTGGAATCCAACAATCGTCACCCACACACTCTTGAGTCTAGATCTATTCTCAAAAGAGGAATCCCATTGAGAGGTATGGAAATTGACATCCTCAATTCGAACATTTTCATGTTGAATTACTCGATCTCACCATGAACTCGATCCTTCCATCAGGAGGTGATACTCCAGCAATCTCTACTACCTTTTATGGGAAGGCCGAAACAATCTTCCACAGATTTCTTCCAATCTTTTCCTTAGCAAACTCCTAATTTCCATGGATCACTACACATTTCTTGGAATTCTCCTCTAATTGCTGCAATTCTCGTGTATTCTAAAAAAACATGATGTTTTATTATTTTTTTAACCTTCCACCTCAAATGCTTTCACCTCAGACTAAGGCTCCACTACTTTCTCTTCCCCGTTCACCTTCTCCACTACACCAGCCGATTCAATGATCTGAGGTCACTATTGATCTATTACTCCATTCTTCTGTCTGCACTGTCACTGTCACGATCGGTGACCAATACCATCGTAGTCGAAGCGAATTTGAGCGTTGCGGCAGTTTTTGGCGTGGTGTCTCTGTTCACCACATCTGTAAAACTGATCAGCAGATATTTCAAATTTAGGAGGAGGTTTATAAGCATATACTGTGTTAACTGCCTCTCTCCCAAATGCAGCGAGTTGCAGCGCGCGTGGAGCAAGAGTAGATGCTTGAGCCGGAGATTTCTTGGTTAGCACTTCCTTACACGAACCACAAATTAAATCCTGAAACGCTTTCGCCAAATCACAATTTGAAGCCACTAAATCTCCCAGCGTTTGATGCAACAACGAGATTGACGCTTTCACTGAGATGTCGCCATGACCAATGATCAACGGTAATGATGAGATCTCAATTCTTGCTTGCTCGAGCGGGTCACTAGTTGATCTCAATTTCTAAAATTTTTAAAGTTTCTAACTGAATCATTATTTAGTTTCTATATCCTTCATTTTTGAAATTAAAAAAATTAGAATTTCTTAATTGCCACGTCAGCAAATACTACTAATGTTGTGATAAACCGATCAATTTTAGTCAATGATTAAAACACGTCAGAGTTTATAAACTTTAAGACAAAGTTGCTAAATAAGAAATTCTGAAATAAATTTCTAAATAAGAAACTTATCTACGTCCCTAAAACTCATGTAAAATCTACCATATCAAATTAGAAACTCCAAATATTCAGAAATAAAGATGCTCTAACTCTCGAATCACCTTTCGGATCGCCATCGAGTCGCTCTTTTACAAGTATCGCGAATAAACAATGAATATATCAAAAAACTTTTAACACACTTCGTTCCCAATTTCCGGGAAAGCATTTATTTATAAAAAAAGTACTGCGCACTACACACTAATTGTTCATTAATTTATATATTTGATCATAGAATCTGTACAAAAGTGTTTCGACGTGATGTGCCCAATTTTACAGAGAATCTTTTGTCTTTGTGATGCATTTTCAGTCTCCAAATTAATGAAATATATGATATGATATTTTATCTAGATGCGGCCCAAAACAGTAATTATTCCGAAGAGTTAAAAATGTTTTACGTTTCATTTTAGGAAAATGTTTAGTCCACGCGAACTTCGATTCCGTCATCGATATCTACTGGACACGTTCAGTTGAGTTCCGACGAAAATTTATTTTACTTAAAATGCGTGTTGTTTTCGTTATTATGTATGTTGTTATTGTTATTATGCATCTAATAACATGCATAACAGTTCAAATACTTATGATTTATATGTTATGTTCATTATGTTTTTTTACTTATGATTTATATGTTATTTATATTATTTTGCATTTTAATTACTTGTATAATAACAAAAACAACATGCATCATAACTAGAACAATTTTTTTCAAAATAAATGCAACTGGATTCGTCCAGTCCGCATCGATGAGTGTAGCGATCCGCGTCGGTGAGCGTAGCGACATTCGTTTTCAGTGGAGCGTCCGATCAATTATATGCATAATAACAAAAACAAAATGCATAATATAAAAAACAACATGCAAACTGAATTCAACTGAACCTGTTCTGCTGAAATCAATAAAAAAAATCAATGAAGATATCATATATCAGCTCCCTTTTATTCGTTGTGTTCTGTTGTCTGTTTTTCTTCTCTTTTTTTATTATCATGGAATATATCAACAGCCCATGTGACCAGTGGCGGACCTATGCTTGGGCAAGCCCGGGCAAGTGTCCGGGCTTGATTTTCAAAAAAACGCGAATTTTAGTGTATTTTTAGTTATTTTGGTAGTGAAAAAATGAGTTTTTAATG